>JAYMTK010003003.1:0-12901 GCA_036897405.1 Pelargonium myrrhifolium | reverse complement strand
GATGACACCTCATTTAAAATCACTTATACCCACTCAAGTGAATTTGTGGGAGCGGAGCGACCCGTTCGGATCCATGATTTTAAATAATGTGTCATCACCTTATTAGTACAACATATAATTTTATATCAGTCAACTAATATACATTATAAGTGTAGATGAAATCTGGGATGTAATAGTTCGGTTTGACCAAGATTAACCATGGTTAGGTTGTCATCCCATCCCCACACCAACAATAATTAGGAGCGTGTACGGCACGTACCAGAGAGGAGGGTGAGAAGGTCCACCCAATGTGCCCCGAAGGCCGCGTTGTAGACCAACATATACAATTTGGTAGACCATCATCATGCTATTGATGATTTTAAAGGGCTAAGATCCTTCAAGGAAGCAGCAACAAAAGCGCACGTGCATTAATGATATCGTAAAAAAAAAATCTCCCTATAAATAAAACAATTTTCCCCTCCATTCCAGGAAAGTGTCACTCCACACTCTCTATTTTCTCTGTTGCTCTCACACAATCCATGCCATGGACAACATTGACGATTATAGCAATTACTGGGAAACTAGCACCTTCTTGCGCAACGAAGAGCTCGAACTCGATAGGTACATATTTTTTTTTTACAGTTCGCAACGCAAGCTAGATTGATTATTCAGTGCATTAAATAATATGAATTTTGTGCAGTTGGCCTATAGATGAGACCTTCTCCGGGTACTACGATTCGAGCTCGCCGGACGGCGGGGCCTCGTCGGCGGCGTCGAAGAACATCGTGTCGGAGAGGAACCGGAGGAAGAAGCTAAATCAGAGGTTGTTTGCTCTCCGGGCGGTGGTCCCCAACATCAGCAAGGTCATTTCTCTTCTTAAAATTAAAATTAATATTCTATTACAATATAGTATATAAATATGGGCAGTTCACAGTTGTTGGATCGGGTGCTATCGTGCACCGGGTCGCCGGAGAGGATTGATCTAACGTGCGCAGGGACATAAAATGATGTATATTTTGTGGTGTGATGATCAGATGGACAAGGCTTCGATCATCAAAGACGCAATTGATTACATACAGGAACTGCACGAGGAGGAGAGGAGGATCCAAGAGGAGATTCGGGAGCTCGAATCGGGGAAATTGATGAATCAGAATAATTACGATTATGAGCACGACCTACCGGTTATGCTCAGATCCAAGAAGAAGAAGATGGATCAGTTTTATGATTCCGGCGGATCGAGATCATCTCCGATTGAAGTTCTTGAAGTAAGTTCATTTATTTATTTACGATACTACACGAGAAAAAAAAATCT
This sequence comes from Pelargonium myrrhifolium, assembly GCA_036897405.1. Classification (NCBI taxonomy): domain Eukaryota; kingdom Viridiplantae; phylum Streptophyta; class Magnoliopsida; order Geraniales; family Geraniaceae; genus Pelargonium; species Pelargonium myrrhifolium. The sequence continues at coordinate 11,610 of JAYMTK010003003.1, read as the reverse complement.
CAGCTATTATATATTTAAATAATGGTCAATGAGATGATGTCATATTACTGATTATCATCTATACCTGCTTTTGTGGGTGCGAAGTGCCTTTCTGGATTCATTTTTCTTTGTCTTGGTATATATATAGTTGAATTGAATTGGTGAATAATTACTAAATGAAATGAAATTGGTGATCAGCTTAGGATTGTAAATATGGGAGAGAAGACGATTGTGGTGAGCTTGACATGTAGTAAAAGGACGGATACAATGGTGAAGCTTTGTGAGGTTTTCGAGTCTTTGAAGCTCAAAATAATTACAGCTAATATCTCCACTTTCTCTGGGAAGCTCTTGAAGACCGTCTTCATTGAGGTCAATCAATCTCCTCTCTTTCCCTTTTCTTTTTCTTTTTTAATTACTAATTAAGACATATAATTATATAAACAATATTTTAATAAATATTGTGCTTTTGCTTTGGATTATACTATTATTATAGTATGGTTGGTATTTGGTAATAATGGTAACTCTCTTTTCATCTTTGCCCAAATATTATATCAACACAAATATTGTCTTCATCTCTTTTAAGCTTCTTTCTTTATTGCTAACCAATTAAGGCATGTATTTAAATATGAGTTTAATGTGTATCAGTTGACTGATGTAAAGTTATATCAGTTAAACTAATAAGGTGATGACACATGATTTAAAATCATGGATCCGGACGGGTCGCTCGCCTCCTACAAATTCACTTGGGTGGGTTAGTGATTTTAAATGAGGTGTCATTACCTCATTGGCTTTATTAAGTTACAACTGATATAACTTTATATCAGTCAACTGATAAATATTTTACTTTATAAATATATAATGGTTAAGGGTAAAATATATATCAGTTGACTGATATAAAGTTATATCAGTTGCAACTTAACAAAGCCAATGAGGTGATGACACCTCATTTAAAATCACTTATACCCACTCAAATGAATTTGGGAGGGCGGAGCTACCCGTCCAGATCCATAATTTTAAATGAGGTGTCACCACCTTATTAGTGCAGTTGATATAACTTTATATGAGACAACTGATATACGATTTAATGGTTAATTATATTAGCTCTTTTCTCATCTTTCTTATAAAAAATAAATGGACTGTGTTATTAATGCATATATGCAATTGAAGGAAAACAAATTGGGATGATTAAATGAGGGCCTACATGTTTACAAGGTACATAGGGAACTTTAGTAAAGTGCATAATATTCATCCCATTAAGAGATATGAATTATTTTGGGTGTAATGATTAGTAGTGAAATACAGGGTGTCCAAGAATAAATCCAAATCCAACTCAATCCAAGAACAAAAAGTAAAAGTCCATGCACCATTCAAAATCTCCACTTTATACATTACTCATTCTTACCCTTTGCAAAATTAGGTAGTTGTTGGAAAAAGAGAAGCATCTTCATGATTTTTCTAGCTACTTCTTATTCTCTAAATCCTACATTTTTATTTTTAGTTCCTATTTCTAACTTTCTATACTCATTACAAGTGTAATTCAATTATGTTATCATAACTCATAAGGGTAAGAAGAGAATTATGAACATTTTGGTGTTTGTGACAAGTGAATAATGGATATTGAAAAGAAAAAAAATAGATCTTATTGTTAGAGAACTACCTTAAAAGGTCAAGCTCATAATTGTAGTTACTATTTATTCTTCTAATGTCATATTCCAACACGTCTCCTTGCGTACAATCTCGTTATGACTTTGCAAGTGAATCGAAAATAGATAGATATGAGCCTATTCCCGTTTTTAACTTTTCGGGTGGAATGAATTGAGAGATAGATAAGAGCTCGTTCCCGTTTTTAACTTTGCGGGTGGATCGAAGAGAAGATAGATGAACCCATTCTTTAGGTGATCTGATAGAAGAAGATAGAAAATCTCATTCCTATTGCACTCTAACCTTTCGGTAGCAATATTTGATACCATGTTAGAAAACCAACTTAACTAAATGCCTAAACTTATAGTTGTAGTTCTCATTTATTTTTTCAATGTCATATTTCAACTTATAAATTAGGAGACATCTCTTCTACTAATTAAGTGTTAGGAAATCTAATAACCAGTTTTTTTGAAACTAGAGAAATGAAAATTTACAAATAGTTTAATGTAAATCTAGCTAATAGCGAATTCAAGGTAAAGACGTTAGATTTTGTCGGACCGGATTTGAATAAAACAAGAACAACATGTTAGAAGGAAAAGAAACACATCTGAAATATACAAAAACAAAACTATGACTTGTGCTTCTTTTTCTAGGTTTCCTAGAAGTACTAGCTAGCTATGCTAGCTACCAAACAAACAAAATTTGGACGCCCTAGAAACTAGAAACGTGGATAACATTAAAAATAGGACATATATATATGGTTGTCATTTTTGCTCCAGGGTTTATATATATATATATATATATATATAAACTATACTTTCCATAAATTATACTACATCCGTTTCAAAATAAGTATCGTTTTAGAGGTTTTTACACATATTAAGAAAATGTGTTAAATGACCTTCTTGCCCTTGAATAAAGACATAAAAATCATCATTACTTTTAGAGTTATCCTTACAAAATTTTCATCTTCCATATGAGACCAGGAAAATAAAATTATGACTAAAAGGTAATACGGAAAGTTCATGTGTAAAAGTTTGTTAAAAGTAGAAAGTGACACTTATTTTGAAACAAAAATTAAACTCTAAAACGACACTTATTTTGAAACGGAGGTAGCACCCGTTACCATCAACTTGGTGAGAATCAAATTTTTTCCTCACCTTTTCAATATGGACTGTCTCATGATTGTAAACTGCTCAAGAAAGATTAGATGTTGATGTTTTTTTTTTTTCCTTCCTTTTGATGTTAACTTACTTCAGTTCTGAAAATTTAATGAAAAATATTTATTGACATCTTTTTGTGGGTTGAAAACTGCCATAAATTCTTGGACTTGAGGTGAGGTTTGCCTACAGAAATATAGTAGCATGCACAAGTTAGGGTTTGAAATTTGACGCTTAAAAGTTGAATACTGTATTATATATATAGTTGCATGCAACTATACAAGGTTGGTAATAGAAAGTTTATTTAAGGAGAGAGTATCAAAATATTTATACGTAATATATATTGGCATTGCAGGCTGATGAAGAAGAGAAAGAGCATTTGAAGTTGAAAATTGAAAACGCCATAGCAGCTCTTAACGATCCAAATAGTCCTATGAGTACCTAATGATCAATGAACTGTCCTTAACATTCATATCAGTTTCTGTGTTGCGTGTACTGATAGAAGAACTTATATAGTTCTCTGCTTGATCGATCTCCTTTATTTTGCTAAGAGTGTTTCCTTGTTTACTTGTTTCCTTAATTTTGCTCCGTATGAGGGATTTTTGGCATCCCTTCGTATAGAGTTTACAATCCTTTTTTTTTTGAGGAAAATCTTAGCATCATTTGCTTATTAGTCGAGTTGTTTGCATTCTAATAAAAGTTCTAATTTACTGCTCAAAATCATTCGAATGATCATACAAGTCTTATTTGTATAAATTCACTTTTATGCTTCTATTAAATTCATTATTTGATTGAATGTAGACTGTAGTACTACTATTACTCTACTTACACAAAGTGATAAATACACCTTTAAGTTTGGTTTTTAGTAAAATCATACTACAATCATACGATGTCATCAAGTTAAGTACATGAACACAATTGTATGCCGAAAGATGTTGATGATGCACAAAATTCCAAAAGTAAATTTAGGCAATGAATAGTCTCCACGTGGTTAGACGACTAGTCAAAAAGTCAACGAATTTCCAGGCAAAGACACTTGAAGACCCGATACCCGAACAAAGGGGCCTCGGAGGTCCAAGAAGCATAGGTCAAGAGAGCCCAACCAAGTGGGAGGGCCCAGTGGGTCAGGCCACTAAGTTAGGTCTCTCGAAGCAGGTCCCGAAAAAGGCCCCCCAAGATGAGCCTCTTAGGCAAGCCTCACTAAGCAAGTTGTCCCAAGCAGGCCCCACAAGACTGGCAGGCTGCAAAGGGGGGCAACCCAAGCCATCGAGCTGCCTAGAGACAAGCAGCCCAACACCCCCCCCCCCCCCCCCCCCCCCCCAAGTCAGTGGTCGAAGATAGGGTAAAGCCTATAGGCTACAAGCCCAAGAAGACCCCCCAGCCTGCTGGTGTGCAGATCCAGCAGCAGGGCAAGAAATTAGCCCCTCCCAACTATGGGGGACAGATCAAACACCATGAAAGGGGGAGAGCCCCCACGATCAAGCAAAGTGGTCGGCCCTAAGGAGCAGGCGCCCCTGCCAATGAGCAGGGTGCCTAGCAGATGGGTCCCACCTTCGAATTTCTACCAATCAGGACGCGCCACGTGTCAGGTAAACTTGAACTCTATAAATAGAGACTCGAACCAAAGGTAAAAAGGTAGGTCAAATTATTCCTTGAGCACTATAGAAAAGGCACGAAAACACTCTCAAATTGTTCTTCACGTGTTCTTCGTCGATTTCTTCAATCATAAATTGATTTAATCACGAAGTACAGTTGGTAACTTTACAACCCCGTTTGTGTGTTTAGAATCTTATTCTCAAGCCAGAGACGATATCCCGGGAACACATTCGGGACTTTTCTTAACGGTGCGCTTTGTTCGTAGGCCCCTTGGTTATTGACCGGACCCATGCCCTGTTCCACCATATTTGAGAGGATCCAGCTGAATACCAGGCTAGACCCATTAGCCTACCCCCTTGGCACGTGGAGAAAAAGACCCCAAGACGACGTAGTTTCATATCTTGATTGTGACTTAGAAAAAAATAATCTCATCAATTGGTTCCATTGTCGGGATCTTGAAAACCAACGTCCCACCTAACTGCCAGACAATTCAAATGGAGAAGAGCAGAAGACTTGGACAGGATGCCAACCTCCATGCTAGAGACAAGAGCCCTGTCTAGCAGAGGTCTACCACCTCCCGCCGAGGCAGCCGTGGAAACCGCGACAATGGAGAGAGTAGAGATGTTCAATACTCTGGACAAGAGAGGACCATCCGAGTAGAGCATGTTGAAACTGCTACTCGAAGTGAAGAGCTACGTGATAAGCTAAACCAACAGAGAGCCGAGGAGGCCTGCATGGCCACTCATGCCTCTCAGATGAGGGAAGATGCGTAGCTAGCAGCTACCCAACCCATGTGGGTCATCCCCTCCCAGTCCAAGACATGTTCAGGAAGGCATCCGAGCAGTTTATAGGGACTATGTTCGTTGCCTACCTCTCCACCACAGGGACGACAATTCCTCTAGTTGCTTCCCCCGTTGCACCACTAGTTACGCTAGCCTTGGTAAATGGTGAAGATGCGCGAGTTGACAACCAGGCCCCTTCGGCTCCAAACCCTCTTAGAGAGGCAGGAGGGATTGGCCCAACAGTTGAGAACCAACTGCCCACGGCCTCAACTACAAGAGATCCACAAGTCCAAGGCTTCAGTGTTCGAGAGGCTCTAAGTGGAGCAGCCAGAAAACAGGGAGCGCCGCTCCCCAAGAGCATCACGCCACAAGAGGCGCACCCCAAGAAGGGCTTGGCGAGTCCACCCAGAAGGCCAACCATCGCAACTCTACACTCCCTAGGGACGAAATCATTTTGGAGTACTCCATTCAAAGTACAAACAGACACAACAACAAGCCCAGCAAGAGGCTGCAAACCGCTTGCCTTGCTACCCTTGCCGCCCATTCCCCAATGACACTAGTCGAGCTGCAGATGACTTTCCAAGCCTTTTTGGCTACCCAGTATAATGTGGGGGTGACGCTTACCACCCATCTTGGACATGTAACATGGGGCACACCCATAGCCACCCTCAAGCCAGTTCATTTGAGCCCACTGTTCAAGACCCCACAGGAGAGTACCCAGGCTGCTTATGCGCCGACCCCTACCTCTGGAGGTGTAGTAGCCGACCCTAACATAACCACAGTGTTGAAAAAGTTGAAGAGCATGCGGGCTAAGGTTCAAGTAGTGGAAAATGAGAGGGCAAGTGTCGAGTACAGAGGCTCCAGCTCATCCCTTGTTAATTTGCGAGGGACTCCGTTGCAAAATCGCTCGCAAAAATCTCTTGTTATTTTGTGATGACTTTTGTCACACAAATTTGAAATAGACATTTGGGAGCATCTTTTCCTCTCGTAAAACAGGTGTTTGGATCATTACAATAAAATATTAGCACAATTGTTTTTTTTTATCAGATGAGCTACACAACAGGAAGTAGCTCTCCCCTTTTAACCCAAACCTCACCCCACCCGACGCAATGGGAATCGAACCCACGACCTCCAACATGTAGGTGTGTGTCTTGACCGTTGCGCCATCCCCTAAGGGACATTTTAGCACAATTGTTAACATGGTAACTAATTCAAAATTGGGTTTAATGTATATCAGTTGACTGATATAAAGTTATATCAGTTGCACTAATAAGGTGGTGACACCTCATTTAAAATCATGGATCCGGACGGGTCGCTCCGCTCCCCCAAATTCACTTGGGTGGGTATAAGTGATTTTAAATGAGGTGTCATCACCACATTGGCTTTGTTAAGTTGCAACTGATATAACTTTATATCAGTCAACTGATATACATTTTACCCTTCAAAATTAGTTTATTTATAAGTTTTTTTTTTTTGACTGAAGTTTATTTATAAGTTGACCTTTGAATAATAGCTAAACATCATATATTGACGTGGGAAAAATATGATATTACCCACAAATAAAATACACAGCCGTCCAATTCCTTTTTGCATGAAGTTTCATGTGGGTTGACCTTGACCCATCATTCCAGCCCATGGGCTGACCCAGAACCAGACCCAGACCCGTCATTTTCCGGAGTCATCATCGACCCAAACATCCAAATTCAGCGATGTCCTCCTCCGTCTAACTTCCTTTGTGGTTCGGTAATGGACTCTCTGCTCGCCAACTACGCATCTTCCGACGAAGAAGAACACCCAAATCCACCTCCCACCGTCTCCTTCTTCGCGTCTCTCCCCGAACCCAAAACCTCTCAGCCTTCAACAACAGCAATTTCTCTCAATCAACAACCAGAAAAACCCCTCAATCCCACCTCCAAATTGTTCTCTTTTCTCCCTCCGCCCAAATCCGAAATTCCAGCCTCCAAACCCCGAAGGGTGGTTCAAATTAGGCCTCCTGTAAACCCTTTTGCTCGAAATTCCGCCCAACTCGATGACGACGAAGACGAAGAGGAAGAGGAGAAAGCGCGCAAGAGGCGTAAAGAATCTGAATCTTCGGCGGAAGCTCCGTCCGTGAAGTCGTTCTTGTCGAGCATCCCGGCGCCGAGGAACTCAGCCTCCCTGGGTGCTCTTCCGTCTTCCGGGTCCGGACGCAGAGCTGTCGTTGAGGCCGATGTGCCTGTGTCGAGCTCGGACACTGTAGAGGACCACAGTAATTATGTTAATTACGAACAACAAGCTGATCAAAATTCAGGGAATTATGTGAACTATGGCGGGAACTATGGAGCTTATGAATCTGGTGTTGGTGATCAGAGTAGTGTTGGAGTGGATCCTTCTAGCTATAGTAACTACCAGAGCATTGGAAATTATGGTGAGTATGGGCATTATAGGGACAATTGGGCGGATGGATCGGCAGCGGAGGTAGCTGCAGTGAGTGACAGAGCTTTTAGACTTCCTGGGAAGAGAGGGAAGAATGCAGTGCCCACTGAAATTGTGGAAGTGAAGCAGGACGAGTTGATGAAGAATCGACCTAGGGAGGATCAAGCCAAGTTAACCGGAATAGCTTTTGGCCCATCTTACCAGGTACTTATCTTTTTATGATATGTGATGTAGTTGCTAATTTATCTAAACAACTATCATATTGCAATGCTTGTCGTCACTTGAACTAAAAAGTCACATTGTTCTTGAAATATATGATAATCTATGATACATTTGTAATGAAAGTTTGTATGTATCTATGTTAACAAGCAGCAAGCTTCCTGTTTGTATGTATCGTGTCAAACTTTTTCTCAAAAACATGTGGATAGAAATATAGATAAGAAGGGATGTTAACTTGATATTGGGAAAGTAGCTATTTACAGCTTATAATAAATAAACAAGAAGCGCGATCATAATATATTGATATATTATGGTTGAAGTAGTGACTGATGCTTAACGAATATTGAATTGGTATGTGTTGAGTAGGTATAGCTACTATTTCAGGTCTTTAGAGTAGGCAAGCTTGGCATCTTTTCATTACGTTCATGAAATGTAGTGTGCTAGTAGAGTACAATATATGACGATGATCTGGATATGAGAACTGCCCTTTCCGCTATTTGGGTAGCTTATTTATCCTATATTGCTACCTAGTCCTTAACCTTTGGAATCCCTTAAACCCTGATGCCCTTCCAACCTTTGCATTGTCTTTATGATCTTAAAATTTTCTGTTTCAATGTTGCTGTTGCTGCTGCCCTATGGGCTATATCAGTTGAACTGGAAGGCTGATGAAAGAATTTATGACAAGTTTAGCAGTTATCTTTTTGGTGGAACTGCTACCAAGTGAGCTGCTTTGTTTGCTGTTAACCAGCAAATAGGTTGGTTATATGAGGGATGGCACGCAAATATATCATTATAATTGGGAGAAAATCCAAGTCACTGCAAGGTGTCCTTGTAATGCTCACTGAAATAGCTTAGAGTCGGTTTCAAAATTTGCATTGTATGCATCTAGCCTCATAGCCATAGAACCTGTTATTTACCCAGGAAGAAACAGAATTAGACTGCTCTATTGTTCTTTCCTATTTCTTTTATTATTCAGAGCAGGATCTAATGCTGGGCAGTTTAGGATGTAATTGGATTCAAATAGGGCTAAGGTTGCTAGGTTAGGTATTTTTTATGAAAGTAAGACACTAGGGTGCTCCTTGCGGAGTGACAAGTTTCTGAAACATGAGAAGTAAATTGCATCAGTTTTTGGAATGACCAAGATGGTCGTCAAGGGTGATTCTAATGGTTTTGTTTGTGGCTAAAAGTTTGGAAAAATACATATGTGGTAAAAGGGGAAAGGAAATAAAATGCATTTTAGGGTTTAGATATATCAGTAGAAGAGTACTTCAGGTTGATTTCAAGTGCCATGAGAAAGGTAGTGGCTAATTGGTAAGTATTGGTGGTGGAAAAGGTCCCAAGTATATATTTAAATGGGTGAGAAACTTGGTTTATTTGTTATTCGAAAAGACGATCAGTGTAAATAGGATGAAGATGAAAGCATTTCCTCTAAGTCAAAAATCTTCAGGTTTTTGGTCACTTGGGTAGGATCTGAAGATCTCAGTAAAACTCAGTAACTTGAGAAGGTTGCGAAGATATATCAGTCACATATAACTTCAATTTCCTAACTTATGAGGTCCACTTACTCCAGTTGAACCAGGGAGCTATCCTTTGGTCATAGTTTCTGTTGAAACTCATTCAAGATGTTGATAATTAAAAAAGTGTGCAATTCTATATAAATATAATGTTCAAAATAAATTGAGGCTAAATTGCAATTTATAATGGGAACCTTATATTTCAGTATAATTAGGAAAGACTATAGTTTTATGAGTTTGAGAGTTCTGCAACCTTGTTTGACATGTATCTCACCCAGAAAAAGGGCAGGCACAAAGATACCTATTATTGAGGAAAGTTAGTGTACATTCTTCTTCCATCTGCCAAATAGCTTTGGTTGCACAAGGAAGATTGTTGAATTTCACATCTTTACTTTCAAAAGTTGTTGCATATCTGTTTTAATTAGTGGCCATTCACGTTTCATGTCAGAATAAGATATTTGCCATGTTGAAAATTTGTTGTGATTTACACGTATATGATATCACTTTCAATTGCATGGCTTGGAGATGCTCAAGTCTCTCTGATTTATCAATGACATAGGATTGATGGATGGGAAGGCAGCTTATATTATAATTAGGAGTACCCCATAATTGTCGAGTCGTGAACGTACATAGAACTTAAAAGTAAGAGTTGGTGGATTCGGAACTATAGGTAAAGCATATGTTTTTTTTTCAGCAACCAGCCAATTTTTGAAAATAATCACTATTCACTAAGCCAGCTAACCACAATGTTTGAATCAGAAGCTAAAAGCAATAAAAGCGTTACGAGCTTAATGATGATGTTCACGATGACATTTTGTAAGGTCTGTTTATTTGATTGCATTTTGTTAGCATAGCAAATTTAAGTTGATGTCCGGGTTCTAGATATTGTCACAAACCACACAATCACTTTATATCCAAACAAGACATCATTATCAAGATAAGTAAATAGACTTGCTTAGCTTTCCTTTTTATTTGGGATAATAATATGCTCCTTTATTTGCATATATCTATAGTGAATGATTCCATATAAAATTCTCAAATCGTGTACCTGTGAATGAGTCTATTCCAGATGATGTTGTCTCTTTTAACTATTATTATGCGTCTTTGTAGCCTGCTTCATCAAAGGGAAAACCATCAAAACTGCACAAGAGGAAGCATCAGATTGGCACTCTATACTTTGATATGAAGCAAAAGGAGATGGAACTTGCGGAGCGGCGAGCAAAGGGTTTCCTCACTAAGGCTGAAACACAAGCTAAGTATGGATGGTGATTAAGGATGGTTTTTTGTTTTCTGTTCCTCAAATTTCCTATTTGTAACATCTTTTAGCCGAGTGAACTGCAGGCATACAGAGAAATGTAGTCCGTCTTTTTCTTTTCAAAAGTGATCTACGACCTCATATTTTAGTTTTATTCAAGATAGCTCTTAATTGTTTTGTTCTATTCTGAAATTCCTACAAGTATTTGTATCCATTATCCTTTTTTTTTTCAATTACAAAAGGCATCCCTCATTTCAAACCCGTTTGTACTAGATTATTCTGAAGTATGTTTTGTAACTTTAGACTACCTTAAAGTATCTAAATTTTGAACCGTTAGTTATTTTGGACGGAAATTGTCACTATTAGGTCATGTGCCAAGCACATGGCATTTTTTTTCTTCTGAAATTCCAAAAATGTCCTTCCTTATTCCCTTCTTCTTCCACCTATTTCGCTGAAAAATTCATCATTTTGCCGAAAACTTCAGACCAATAAGAATCTCTGATCTTGAAAATTCAAAGAAAATTATGAAAACAAATCAAAATTCAAATTCAACAAATAGAGAAATTAACGAATCTACTCTAACAAACTACAAGCTAAAATCAGTTCTAAATTTGATTTTAGTTTTTGAATTGTAGTACAAATTAGTCCCAAATAGATCCCAAAACATTGTTTCCAAAACCAATAAACAAATATGATGAAAAGCGCCATAGGCACAAATTTTCAAGAGGGGGGTTGGAGAAAGAGGAGAAGAAGGGTTTGGAGGAGGTACGTAAGAGATGGAGGATTTGGAGGAGAAATTGAAACCAGAGAGAAGATGGAGAGGAAATGGAGGGTTTGGAGAAGATGATTCAGATCTCAGATTTGACCTGTTTGGAGAAGAAGGATAATTTGTTTATTTCAACTAACGGTGTTAGCAATGGATCAAGATTTGGATATCTTAGGTAGTCTCAAACTACAAAACATACTTCAAAGTTTTATACTGTAAACTAATTTGAAATGAGGGGTGTCTTCTGTAATTAACACATATATATATATATATATATATATAT
>JAYMTK010003002.1:0-12902 GCA_036897405.1 Pelargonium myrrhifolium | reverse complement strand
TTTGACCAAGTTTGACCAAGAACAAACATCATTAACATAAAACCTTACTTAATCAGTACTTAATCATCAGTTGAGTGGTGTGCTTAAGAGTAGCCACATTTTAGGCGCATCACCTTCCTTTTTATATTTATTTTAAATAATAATAATATTATTATCAATTAAAAAAAGAAAAAAAATGACGAAGCTTTGTTAGTCTTCTCCGGCCAAGCTGACATGCGATTTCCAGCGGCAACGCGAGAGAAGATCGGCGACGGCGATTTTCGAAGGTGAGTAAGATCTGGGCGGACAAAAAAAGAAAAAAATTGACGAAGCTTTGTTCGTCTTCTCCGGCCAAGCTGGCTTGCGATTCTCGGCAACGGTGAACTAAGGTAAGCGAGATCTGGGCGGACGATTTCGCGCCCAAATCGACCTGGGTGGACGATTTCTAACTCTAAACCCTAAAAATCCCTTCTATCCCATTACCACTAGTAACGAACACCACAGCTCACACCTCTTCCACCCGACAGACAATCGCCGCCGAGCCAGACCGTACCATCTCAGTAAGCTCGAAGCAATCTAATTCTTATTTTCTTTTGCAACTATTCTTCTTCTTCACATGGTGATTATATTTGGGTATTTTGTAATATTCAAATTTAAAGGTAAATTGAAGAACAATGGTGGACATCAGTGACTAACCGCACAAGGAAGTTCATGACCAACCATCTCTCTCGAAAACGGTTTGTGAGTTTCATTTACATCACACCATTTTATATGTGTCTGTGAGTTTGGATTATTGGAAAGGAAAATGATAGTAACTAATTAAGAAAGTTTTGGGAGTCTATATTGTATTAGTTGAAAAGGGATTTTGATTACCAGTGATTAGAATGGCTGAGACTGAGAGCAAATTTCAAAAAAGAAAAAGAAAAAAGAAAGAATGGCTGAAGCATGATTATAACTGGTGATTAGACTTGGGCGACGAATGGACCGTCGCCGCTGCTCAATCGCCGGTGGTTCGTGATCGGATAGGTGGTGCTGGTTTTGTGGCCGGACGAAGCTCAGAATTTGGTTTTGTGGCCGAACGAAACTCAAGATTCGGCACGTCCTTGTCTACTCAAAAGAGGGTTTAGTGTTTCTTGTGCAAAATTGAAATTTTGGGAACTTTGGAGATGTGAATTTGATGTTTCTTGTGCAAAAGTGTAATGTTGGAAACTTTGGAGAAGTGGGTTTGATAAATTTAGTTCAAAAATGGGTTTGATGTTTTCGGCCAAAATTTATGGCAAAACTTTGAAGTTTTCGACGACATGTTTTTGACACATTGTAGAAGCACGAAAAATCAATATTTAGAAAAAGTATAAAGTCATGTGCATGGCACATGAAAAGAGAGAGTCAAAATTCGTTAAAATTAACTAACGGAATGACAAATTGTAAGTTTAGGATAGTAATGTGTAACGAAAAAAGTTTAGGGTAGTAACATGTAAAACGTGTATTTAAGAGGGTAGTAACATGTTATTATCTCTATTCTTTATGTATAAGTGCAATAATAATGAAATTAAGAGTCTATTTATGCTTATAGGTTGGTGGGGCGCGTTGGACTCGAGTTTGGTCGAGGCAATGACCATTCGATAAGCTCTCTTGAATTGCGGAACGAGGGTGGGTTAATTTGATAGTGGAATCTGATTCTTATCAGGTGGTTCGTGCTTTAGAGATAGGAAGGGAGAATTTCAGTGTCTTCGGTCTCATTATTAGAGATATTCTCGAGTTGTCGTCTCAATTTATTTCTGATGAGACCATTTTTTCTAAGTCCCAGTCAAGGTGGGATACGTCGTCGTCTTGTGGTCTTCTTGTCAAGCTATCAAAGGGGGCAGGCTAGTGGGTCTGGCCTTAGTCTTCAAATGGAACCTCTCAATATTTGGTGAAGCAGGGTTTGAGTCCGGTCACACCTAGGGCCTGCGAACAAAGAACACCGTAAAGCGAGAATTTCGGATGTGGGTCCGGGATTTTGCCTCCGGCATAAGAATAAGATTCTTTCCCACAAATGGAATTGTAAAGTTACCAACTTAGTGTTTTTGGATCAAACTAGTTTATAATTGATTGATTCAGCAAAGAACACAATGAACACGAAGAACAGTTGAGAGAGTTTTCGTTCTCTTAGTCTATAGTGTTCAAATATTAAATTAACCGACTTTTTTTACATTGGTCCGTGCCTCTATTTATAGAGTTCATGTTTACCTGACACGCGGCACGTCCTTACTGGTACAAGTTTGTAGGTGGGACTTGCCTGCTAGGCACCCTGCTCATCAGCAGGGGTGCCTGCTCCTTGGGGCTGGCCACCTTGCCCTGACTCCCCCCTTGGTGGGGGAGGTTGACTTCTTACCCTTACTGCTAGATCTGCTCACCAGCAGACTGGGGGTCTATGGGGGCTTGTTATCCCATAGACTTTGCTTCTAACTTTGAATGCTAACTTGAAGGTGGTTCACACTGGACGACTCAACCCCCATCGGCTTGACGGCTTGAGCTGTTCCCCTTGACAATTTTCCTGCTTTGTGAGGCAGCCTGCTTGATGGGGCTTGCCTGAGGCAGCCTACTTGATGGGCCTCCCTCTAATGACCTCCCTTGATGGTCTGACCTATTGGGCCTTCCCACTTGACTGGACTCTCTTGACCCATGTGACTTGAACCCCTAGGACCCCTCAATTTGGGTCTTGGGTCTTCAAGACTCTTTAACCCCCTGATTTCGTTGACCCTTTGACTAGTCACATACCCACGTGAGGGCTTTCTATTAGCTGATTTTATTTCCGAAATTTTGTGCATCATCACAGTCGTGCACATGTGTTCTCATGAGACCCGGCTTTGACAGTACGATCGAGAACATCATCATAGTTAATTTCACTATATATTCTAAAGAATCAAGATTAATTTCACAAATAATTTTAGCTACCAACTATATATATATATATATATTTTTTTTTTTTTGCAATCACCATCATGGTTTCAATTCTCATCAAAACTGTTATAAAAATATCATACACAAGTGAATCATATACCTCCTTATTTCAAGATAAGCTGACATTCCTTAGAGCCCACTGAAACCGCTGATAATTTACTCACCACAGAGCATCTTTTCTTTGAACTTAAATGAGAACAAATTATAATCACCATTTCCTTCAAAACCATTGCATTCTCTAAAACATAGATAGCAAAACTCATTTCATCTTCCCCGCAAAAAAATCCTCGATAACGAAATGTCTTGAGTCGTGTTGACAAACATTTAGGAACAAAACGAGGTTGTCTCCAAGGAGTACGTCCCTTCTCCGAAAACATTTTCTGATGACAACACAATACAAAACTTCAAGAACCGCAACAATACTACTAGAAAAATCGCGATTTCTAATAAAAAAATTTGTCACAAAATTCATTATGTTATGAAATTGTTTAGGCTACTGTCACATATGCTTGTGACAGAAATGTTCGTCAAAGGTTCTAACAAACATCTACAACTGAGACGGAAAATTTCTCTTACAGATTTTCCGTCACATTTCGCAACTTTTTTGCATTGCAAGTAATTAACTTGAAAAACTGATAGAAATAAAATAATCTTTTGAATAAACAAACAAACCTCTTGAATAAAAATATTTTCAAGATTATGACAGCTCTCCATCAATTGAAGCCACTCAAAGGACAAGTGAATATCAATCTCGAGAGAAACCAAATTATGCAACACAGGAAACTCGTTGAAGAGTCCACGAAGAGTACTCCTTGTCTGCATTTGAGAATAACAACAAACACTAATATTCAGATTGATCAAAAATCTAACAAGAATATTATAAAACATACAAAAAAACAAAAAAATTGGGATTGATTTATAGCTATAAATTAATACAATCTATAAAAGAAAAGACGACAGGAGTTATGGAAGTACATGGGAGTGCGAGTGTCGCATACGGCTCATAAGCTGCTCATAATTATTATTATTCATTTGCTTGTGAGTTTTTCTACGTACCTAACAAGAAAAATGATAAAGAGTGTCATTTTGATCCGCGATTAAGTACTCGTTCATTAAAATTTTCATAGAAGATGATAATTAAAATATACGTGCACCAAGCAAGATAACGACATCGATGAGACAATTAGAGAAAGATAGTAGGGAGAGTTTTAATTCTTATAAGCTTGTTTGATCGGTTTATAATGAACTAAATCAAACACTCCATCTATTAACCGTTCATGAGTCCCTTGTTGAAAGCTAATGAGATAATTCACTTTAAAGGGATTGGGGATGGTCTACTAGCAAGTCAAATGTTTAAACATGAGTTTTAATATTGTTTAAACTATTTGACCCACAACAAAACCACATTTGTCGTGATCTCCCCTTAATAGTCGATAATTAAGACTTGAATCAGTGGACATTCAAAATTTGACGCAATACTTTAACGAATTCAGGTCACACAAAATAGACCTAACTAACTTTTGCTTCGGGTCAGGCAACCACACATTTGCATGTGAAACCCGACCAGAACGAGGCTTAAAACCCGAAAACAATGGACCCATGAGCACTTATTCGGGATGTACTTAGGTACACCATTTTCAAACCAAAATCCGGATTTTGTGACCTTTATCTCACCCACATAATTGTGTAACAAGATCAAATCAGAAACTTGACACTATACTACAAAAAAAGGTTGTGAACTGTGAGTGAAAGTCTACGAGAGAATTTTCAGCACACTACAAGAAAAAAAGGGTCATCGGCAACGGCAAAATAAAAGTCTGTTGCTAAAAATCAGTATCGGCAACGGACTATAGTTGTATGTTACTAAAAATGAGTAACGACTCTATAAGTTCGTTAGATATAATATTATAGGCAACGGTAGGCAAGTGCTTTGTCCATTGCCGATGACAGTTCCGTCACAAATTTTACAACATAATTAATGACATGACAGTTATGGATTTTTGTCAGAATCTAGGATACATTTGTCTGTCATAAGCATTTATGAAAACATGAGCGATGACAAAATCATTCTGTCACAGTTCCGTCACAGAATAAATTTTGTGACAGAAACTTTTGTCACAAATCGTGATTACCTGCCATTCCAAACAAGATATACTCAGAAACTTGATACTGGGTAGTCCTGTGAGAAGCTGCTCTATATGAATCATTGGCACATATGAAGTACTACGATACAAAGACAAGTACTCGAGAGCCGGACAATCCACCACAAAATTGCAATTAAAATGATACTGAAAATTGACCAACAATCTTCTCAAACTAGGCACACAAACCCTAATATCATCACCACCATGACAATTGTGAAGAACCAGTTCCTCAAGAACGGGACAGCCCGAGAGGAGACTCGGGACAGACTCGACCCAATTGAGATGCAGAGTCTTGAGGTTTGGAAATCGCACGTTGGAGTCAGCAACGTTAACAAAAACCGAACCACCGAGCTTCAAGATCAAAATTGTCTCGCAAGTGACAAGTTGGATCTGCAGGTTATGTTGTCCCCACGAGTATAGATCCAGTTCTTGAAGGTTTCTTGCAATGGCAGTGCTAATCCATGTATGGACATTGCAAATCCATGTGTGGACGTTAAAGAATTTTGTTCTTTGGTGAAAGAATTCAAGTCGGAATTTTCGGATGTTGTGGTTTCTGAGGCGGAGGAAGAGGACTGTGTCCACGAATTTTGCGAACCAGTCTTGGTTTGTTGTGAAGTTTAGGATGAAATTTAGGTCGGAGACTGAGGTCCATAGGGACAGCCAAGTTTTTGACAACAAGGTTGTGGAGATTTGGTCTATGGTGGGGAGGAAGGAGAGGATGTGGGAGAGGATAGGTTCGGGTAAGTTGCTGATCATGTCTTTGTTGGTGTAGTTTTGCTTTCTACGATTCTTGGAAGAGAAGAGTTTTGAGGATGGTGCCATTGTTGCTAGGGCGCTAGGGTTTGGATTTTGGGTACGTAGGGAAGAAGGTGAAAATTATATATTCTACTAAAAAAAAGGGATATATTCAATTTGTCATGGGCTTCTATTAGCAAAGAGTTTTGTGGTCCGTTTCTCACTAATCAAAATGAATAAAAGGTTTGTGTTAGAGGTGAGGACGGGTACGGTTTTCGATGGCAAAGATGAAGTGGCTACCCACAAGTGGTCTCGGGTTCACGAGTTCGTGCTCAAATCCGTAAGCTGATGGAGAAAATCAGGGGAGGCATAGATCTGCTTGTTTGTTGTTGGGAAATTTGCGGGCTATTTGTCTCACTCGCTTGCCGTCAGATAATTAGTCAAGAAAGGGAGTAGTAGTTGAGTTCATTGGGTCTTGCCATGAGGGTTGTTGTCCATGAACAGGAAGGGGTCATCTCGGGTCTCGAGATACGATTTGTGCTATATTGTGACTATATTCTAGTCATGGGGATAATTAACCAACGATTTCAGTGGTTGTCTCAATTACGAGAAACACTGACCATTATGCTGGTCTGAAAGATTGGTTTACTGAACTATTAAAATATATGGATTATCTTTCCCTTCAATAAAAATTAAGGACATGAAGCCCTAACTTTTTTTTTTTTTTTTCACAGAAGCTATCCAACATGGAGTATCTCTCTCCTTTAACTCATAATCCTACTCCTGAAGCCCTAACTTTAATAGACTATATACACGTACTTTTTCTTATATATCTTCCAAATCCTGAACCCCAAACCCTAAACTCAAACCCTATATCCAA
This sequence comes from Pelargonium myrrhifolium, assembly GCA_036897405.1. Classification (NCBI taxonomy): domain Eukaryota; kingdom Viridiplantae; phylum Streptophyta; class Magnoliopsida; order Geraniales; family Geraniaceae; genus Pelargonium; species Pelargonium myrrhifolium. The sequence continues at coordinate 6,221 of JAYMTK010003002.1, read as the reverse complement.
ACCCTAACAACAATGGCATCGTCGCCGGATCGGATCAGCAAATTACCAGAGTCCATCCTCTGCCACATCCTCTCCTTCCTCCCCACCAAAGACCAAATCCGCACGGCCGTGCTCTCCAAATCCTGGGAGTCCCTCTGGACCTCCGTCCCCGACCTCTACTTCTACGCCAGCAATACCCAACACGACCTCGACCGCTTCGCCAAGTTCGTCGACACCGTCCTCCTTCGCCGCAAGCTCCACAACATCCGCAAATTCCGACTCCGATTGGTCAACGAATACTGTTGCTCCAACACCAACTCATTGGTCCTCACCGCCCTATCAAGAAACGTCCAAGAAATCGATCTCGATCTCAATTACTTTCAAAAACGGTGTGTGCTCAATCTTGTTAGCTGCAAGACACTTGTGGTGTTGAAGCTTAATGGGATTGGAGCTTTTGTTGATGTTTGTGATTCGTTGCGGTTTCCGAGTCTTAAGATCTTGCACTTGAATTGGGTTGTTTCTGTCCCGAATCTGCTTTCGGGGTGTCCGGTTCTTGAGGATCTTGTTGTGAATAAGTGTTGTGAGGAGTTTAGGGTTTGTGTGCCTACGTTGAGGAGGTTGGGGGTTGAGTTTCAGTATGAGGCTAGTTGTGATCTTAGGGTGCGGGATGCTCCGGTTCTCGAGTACTTGTCGTTGTCCTTTGAACGATACTCTGTGACTTCGATTGATGATCCGGTGATTGAGTTGTTGCAGCATGTTCTAACACTCTCCAGTCTGAAGTTTCTGAAGCTATCTTGTAATGGAACTTGGGTAAGATCTGAATTTATAACTCTTTGGTGCAAAGGCAATTGTGTAATTAATATATATCTATATAAATCTATTGAAGAGAAAAAAGAATCACACGACTCTCAGCCCGCTAAATAATGCTCAATAAGGTGATATCACATTATTAACTAACACTTCTATCCATCATATCGTCCGCTCAGATCCATTTCTCTTTGCGTTGTAGTTGAGATTCTCAGCTAATAAATCATGGCTGAGATTACAGGCTCTCATCTACTGTGATAGGTCAAATAGTTGAAACTTGATTAGAATAGTGGCTCCACAACCGATTGTATAGAAGAGTAGTCTTACCATTACTTGTATGTTTGGAGCCATTTTTTGTTTCCTTGCCACAAACTCGTAACCTCATGATCACAAAACAACATCACCATTGCGCCAAGGCCCACCCAGCTCTAACTGAAGACTCCTTGTCATTTTTAACGGCGACATACCCCCACCTTGATTCTAGAACTTGCTAGTTTTTCATTTTCGAGTCACTTCCTCTCTCATCATGTTAGAGCATCTCCACTGCTTAGAGGCTTTTGTGGGTGATGACAAAAGAGAGAGAGTGTCACAAGGCTTAACACCCTCTTTAGCTTTTTATTGTCCAATGCGTATAGCACCCAATACGTGCATTGAATGCTAAGAGGAGAGAAAATGTGAAATAGTGGGGCAAAGCTATATTGGGTGTTAAACTTAACATATTTTCCTAGCATCTCTCCTCATAGCCTCAAACTTTTATGTTTACCATCTCTATCGAAGATTTTAGAGCCTCTCATAATTAACATCTCTGCTGGAGATGCTCTTAGCATAACAGAGGATGCTCCTTCCCCGAGCTATTCCTCTCCTTTCTTTGGGAGGTGATGAGACATGGTCGTATGGGCATTCTCTTGATTATATCATCTTATAATATATAGTTGGTTTTGGAGATAGAGATCTTCCCCATCTTTGTTCCTCTTGTTCAAATGAGGCTATGGCTTGGGAAGTGTTTTGATACCATTTGTCATATATAGGTTTAGTAATTAGAGTTTGTATAGATTTGCCAATCCTATTAAGTGGCTCCATAACATTCCATGTCTTTTAATGTGAGACTCTTTTCATTTTTAGAACTTAACACTATTTGTTGTTGTTCACATACACAGAAAACTACTGTTCCTGCACACTTTGATGGCTTTCCTGTGCTCAACAACTTGGTTTGTCTGGAGATTTATATTTTGACGTTCTCTGAGTGGGATTTCGTGCTACGATTGCTGAAGAGCTGTCATATGCTAGAAAGTATTTTCATTCTCAAGGTACGTTAGTTTAATAAACAAATGATTTTCGCTCTATCACTACATCTGTTCCAAAATAACTGTTATGTTTCCCTTGCTTTTTTGTCTCAAAATAAATGCTTTGTTATATTTTCACGAAGTTAGCTAGCTATGCATAAAGTACCAATACTTTACGACAAATGTGCATCTGCATAGGAATAGAAAAGAAAATATACAACACAAACTATTACTTTTAGCGACGAAGAGAGTACAATTTTGAATTACTAACAGATTTGTGAAATGTTTGTATTGTCATCAGCATAATATATGTCAGAAGGCGCCTACAGAAAGTTGGATCCAACCTTCTGTTGTCCCGAAATGCTTCTTGTCACGACTCAAGACATTTCATTTTAAAGGATCAAACGACTCGGAAGGTGAAATGGGTTTCGCTACATATGTTTTAGAGAATGCGATGGTTTTGAAGAACATGGTGGTTACGATTTGTTCTATGACTCCCGAGGAAAGATGCTCTGTGGAGAAGAAATTAACATCAGTTGCAGTAGGCTCTAAAGCATGTCAGCTTATCTTCAAATAAGGATGTTTTTGGTAAGTGTATGTTTATTGTTATGATCTCTGTTTTCATGATATGCATAATGCGAGTCCATATGTATTTGTGACTCATAAACACATCTTAATGTATTTGTGGACGTGGAGTGTTTTCGGATGAAAGAATTCTGAGGCAAAATAAGTGTAAGTGCGTAACTATTTGTTTGGAAAATTTAGTTTTTGAGCACTTACGGTTGTGCACTTGTACCTTTATCGTTTTATTCCAATACTTTTTTCACCTAAAATCGGTTTCTTATATCAAAATCCGTCTTTTGTAACTACAATAAGTCGTCACCTAATGTTTCTGTCGCCTATAACTCACTTTAGGTGACAGATGAGAAAACATTCTCCTATGCATACTTTGGGAAACTGAAAAATTCCGTCACCTATGACTATACACCATAGGCAATCGAAACCAAGCTTTTAAGTCAAATTTCTCTACAGTTAGATAAGATGTTGATTGAACTCTCGTAGCGATACATAAGAGACGGCTCAATGGCCTCTCATATTGTCATATACGAGACGGCGCCCCAATAAGTTGCAACCTAGTCTCATATACGAGACGGCTTATGTTTGGTTGTCTCCTAAATTCTAAATTATGGTAGATGTACCAAATATGACATGAACCATTTATTTTTTTTCTAATTTCATCTTATGTTCACTGGTTGTGGTCCTGCATCTCTTTATTGGTGCATGTACATACTTCTTTCAATATTTTTATTTTAATATTTATTAACAAAGTATTAAATTGATTAAAAAAAGTGTGAAAAGTCTTCTAAATGAAATTATGTCCTTAATTGTACAAACCAATAATTTCAATTCAAAAAGAAAAAAAAAAAAAGCCAGATGCAGGAACACATATCATTATTTTCTTTTCAAAACTAAAAATCTCCACAGTAAAGTTGTTTCCTTATTCTTCCTGTTGTATATATGCACAACCCAACAATTCCAATCATATTTATATCTAAGTATTAAAAAGAAAATGTCAGAATGAACACAAATTATATCATAAAAAAAAAATTGTTTCTACAATATTATTCATGTTGTATATATGTTGTTACAGACAGACATTTATATGATTCATGTGATCTACTGTTACAAACATACATTTTCTAGTAACTCTATTGTTACACAAGACCTAAAGGGCATTTAATTACATGCTTGTGATCATTACAAATGGTAATGGAATTGCAAATAATTATATCAGTTTGTCTCTTCTTCACCAGCTAAAAATGGATCAGCAACCTCTCCTTCAGAAGCTAAAAGTGGATCAACAACCTCTTGCTTCAAGCTTGTCTCTCCTTCACCAATTATAACAGGATTGGCAACCTCTCCTTGATCACAAGCTATAACTTGATCACCCACCTCCTGCTTATACTTTCTCTTCCTATGACTTCTCAACCTGCAATATATATATGAGCAAAAGATGAGTAACAAACAATGACGCTTGGACACTTTCATTATCTCAACGTATCTGTGTTTGATACGTATCTAAAACTCAAACACTCAGACACTCTTTCTATAACTGAACTACTGAAGTGATTGATTGCAATGAGGGAGCCAAGGGTGGGCAGTAGTAGGCAAAGGCCCACCCTTCAAATCTTACCCAATTTTAACTCAAGCTTTTATTTGGCCTATCCCAAACCAAACTAAATCCAACCTTATTTATCATTTCACTCTAGAAAAAGGGTGCCTACACTAAGATCAAAAGTTGGCTACACAACTGATTGATCGAGTCAAACACTCTAACTAAACACATTGACAAGCATGACTTTATGATGTAACTTACATGCACTAATAAGACAAATATAAATGACCACTTATTATGTATATATGCATAGTGTACCGTGCCTATTGTTTTATAAAAAATTGTGTTGCAAAGCATGTGTCATGTCGTGTCCTGTATCTCGTATTCGTGTCTATGCAGCACAGGTTACAAAGACAAAGATGGTAATTCAGACTCGTAACACCAAAAGAACAACCGATGTTCAAACTAAATACAACTTACTTCTTGGAAGAGATATATTTCTCAACTTCGGGTTTCTGCTCCGGATCATAGGCCACCCATTTTTCTTCCCTCGGAGAAAATGCATCCCAAGCTCCAATATCTGTACAATATCAAGGAGATAGTAAAGAATCATCTTCCATTACAATAAACATCACACTGATAAAACAAATACAAACACTACACAAACCTTGAAGCAGAAGATCTTCCGGTGCATCAGCGCAGCATCTCAATTTCCAAAATATGCGTCCATTGCCATCGTTGTCATCCAAAAGCAAAGGCTCCGTTCTAAGAGCAGCGCAATTTTCTCCCTCTACGACATTTACATACAAAATAGGGTCACGACGAAGAAATATTCTAAACAAAAGAAAAAGTAGTATACAAAGAACACGAAACTCACTGCTAGGAACTGTGGCCATTGCCTCGAGCACTTGAGCATGAGCTTGAACAGCTTCTTCTTTTATTCTCGCAACAACAGCTTCGTGCTCAGACACTGATAACGGATCATTGCTCGCTATAATAGCCATTGTTGCCTCCTCGTCCTGGAGCTTTAGTTTAAGGCCTTTTTCCTGTACAAAAATGATTTTTTTAGCTACAAATCCTCACTAATTTAATTAAAGTGTAATGTCAGATGCACTATATGAACTATTCATTGGAATCAAATGTCGATTATTACCTTATGCTTTGCAGCCATGGCCTTTTGTCTAGATTCCTTTTTGTTATTAACAAATTTTGCATTTTCATTATCCATCCATCCCCTCAAATAACTGAAACAAAGGTTAACAACAATTCAACAATAATGCACGTTGTCCCAAAATGATTCGTGTCCCAAAATTAATTCAACAATAATTCAACAATTCAACAAAATTAATCAGAAAGATACACACGTTGTCCCAAAATGATTCGTGTAACTTACGCGGTGCTAAGAGCTTCATCGCATAGAAAATTCAACAGTGTGAGCTTTTCCGATGGTGCTAGTTTAGCGTATTCGTCAAACGTAGAGGGAAATGATGCCTTTGGAGCTCCTGATTCCGAGATGCATTTCCCACAGGCATCCAACCACGAATCTTCACCGTCTTTTAAGCTCATTGTTGGTGGCCTAAACAGAATGTACATCAGATAATAAATTACCTCATTACACCAAAAGAAAGCGAAATATATGAAGTTTATTATAGGGGAAAAAAGTTATACTTTTCTTGTATCAACTGCACCAACTGGATATGAAACTGCACCGTGGATGAATAATGGCATCGGCGCTTATCTTGCCCTTGCACTATTTCTCGGAGCATAGATTCCGCTCTTCCTCGCCCCAAATCAAGAGCCTACATATAAATGGAAAATATTGAGAATGTAAATTAAAGTGGATCATCGTTATGTCTAAAGATAGAACAATTACAATTGCATAATGCATACCCGTCCAAAAGTTCCACAGAATTCTAAGAATTGTAAAGCGTGTCCAATAGACTCGGTAGATAAGTCTATGCCAGCTATTGAGCTCAGGTTTGCGCCCTGAGGTAACGGAACATCCTTCACTTGTTCATCCTCGACCTTTTCCTTCT
>JAYMTK010003001.1:0-12905 GCA_036897405.1 Pelargonium myrrhifolium | reverse complement strand
GTTATCTACTAACGGAATAAGTTCAAGGGGTTATGTGTCAAACCTTCAAAGTTTGACGGTAATATCTGCAATTATCCCACGTAGTCGGTCCTTGGCGTCGTCGAGTTAGAGCTCCCATCATACTCGGCCGCTCCATTGAATCGAATCTTCTCCGGTGCAACGGTTGCAGTTCCTTCCATGGTAGGTAAGTTTTTCTTATTATTTTCAACTTAATTAGTTTAACAACCTTAAATGTCAACCTTGGAATGTCCAGGGACAATAACAAATCAAATTAAATACTTAAACTAACTGGCATCTGCAAATCATGGAGACAACTGAATGGTTCTAAATTACCATTATTAAACTCTGTTTTTTTAATCTTTTTGCTCGATGGACTTGGTTTTTAGTCAAAATCTTATCATTGTGCTCGGGGATGTTGGATCTTGATGAAAAAGAACATGGAGTTAAGTGTTGAAACCAAGCATATAAGAGTACTAAGATCGATCAGCCATTGTAATTTCCCTTTAGTCTTGCCCTATCCGTGTTACCAGCTTTGATGAGAGAGAGAGGTCTTTGAAATGGAGTGTTGTGCCATCGCAAGTCTGGCACTGACCAGTATTGCTTGCGGTAGGGACACTGGGCAACAACATTAAAGCTGCAGTTTGCTACCACAAGAAGATCAAAGCTTTTCAGGATCAACTCCACAAGCTGATCTCCGATGCGGATGTCCTGGATGCCGCCGTGAAAGAAGCTGTCCGCAAGCGCAAAGTTGTGTTGAGGGAAGTCCGAGCATGGCAAATCAAAGTCTCCCAAGTCGCGGAGGAGGCGCAACAGTTGAGCCAAAAGGCTAAAGATGCCAAGTATCTATGCTGCTGCTGCTGTTTTCGTCCGAATGTTTCTTCCCGGAGCAGCGTCGTAAAGCAAGCAATACAACTCACAGAAAAAATCAAGCAGCTCATCATCGACAGAAACTTCGATGTGCGGCTTGTGACCAAATATTCTCCCTCAATTGCCTCTATGCCGCCACCGCCCTTGCCCCAACCCGATTTCATAGAGCTCGATTCCAGAAAAGAGGCCCAGAAAGAAGTAATCAGATGAGTTCAAGATAGTTAGCTTGCACGGCATGCCAGGGGTGGGGAAGACAAGCTTGGCAAGGCATGTTCAATTGGAAGTCCTGAGGTTGGGGATCTTCAAGGAGGTGGCACTTGTTGTGGTGTCCCAAACTCCAAATCTGTTTGACATTCAGACTCATATTGCAGATTCGTTGGGGATGGTACTTTCTCCAAATGACATGGGAGTAAGAGCATCGCTGCTCAGGGAGAGATTGGATGAGTGCAAGAATGTGCTTCTGATATCAGATGACATTTGGAAGGATCTACATCCAGATCAGGTGGGAATCCCCAGCAGAGAACAGATTAAGAACAATTGCAAAATTTTGATTACCACAAGAAACGTTGAGGTGAGCAATGTAAAGAGCAGCCCGAAGGCCACCATTACCCTCCGTGCCCTGTCTCCCCCCGACGCTTGGATATTGTTCAAGCAAGCTGCAGGCAGTGACTTTGAGCTCCTCGAATTAAACGAGGTGGCTCAAAAGGTCGTTGAAGAGTGCAAGGGTCTCCCGATTGCACTTAAAACAATCGGTAAGGCACTGAGGGGGAAAGGCCCGAAACAATGGCAAGCAACAGCTGACCGACTGAAACGCTCCCAACATGGAAAGGAAGTTACTGAATGTATTAAGCTAAGCTACGATTTTCTATCAGAAAACAAAGAATGGGGGTTGGAAGCTCAGAAATGTTTCTTGATTTGTTGTTTGTTCCCAGAAGATTACAATGTTGCAAACGAAAGCATGGTCAGGTACGGGATGGGGTTTGGGGTATTTGAGAGCGGCCTTAGCATGAAACAGATAAGGCTCGAAGCTGAAGATGTGGCATTACGCCTTATAGATTATAATTTGCTGTTACTGGGTGAGAAGGAGGGCTCGGTGAAAATGCATGATGTGATGAGGGATGTGGCCATTCAAATAGTGTCTGAAGGCGATCACAAGTTCGTGGTGGAAGCTGGACGGGATTCAGGCCGGTGGGTGGAGAGGATCACTGATGACTGTACAGCAATCTCACTTATGTTCAACCAAATCTCAGACCTTCCTCATGAGCTTCCATGCCATAATCTTCAGCTGCTGCTGCTGCAAAACAATGCTGAGCTCAAGGTGATCCCGACACATTTTTTGTAAACTTAAATGCACTCAAGGTTTTGGATTTGGGTCATATTGAAATTACCAAACTTCCCTCATCTCTTGGAAGTTTATCAAACCTCTCCACTTTGTGCCTTGATCATTTCAAGTCGGACACTCTATCATCTGTTGTTCGAGGTTTGAATAAGCTTCAAATACTGAGTCTAAGAGAAGCTCAGCTCAAGACACTTCCAGAAGAAATAGGAGTCTTGACTGGCCTAAGAATATTAGATCTCACTCTCTGCCATCATATCCATATTCCCCATGGTGTCATATCAAGAATGTGCAAGTTAGAAGAATTGTATATGAAAGGTAGCTTTGCAAGATGGGATGAGCTTGATATTGACAAAGTAACCGGAAAGGAGACCAAGTTAGCTAGCCTTGATGAGGTAACGGGTTTGCGCAAGTTGAGTATTGTGACGGTTGATGTGTGCAATGTCAAATGCATGCCAAAATCTGACAATGTTGTCCTGAAATGGGAGAAGTTCAGCATATGTATAACTGATATTGATGTGCCCACTACTGCAACATGGGAACATCATCCGATCACCTTTTCGAGGGATTTACTGCTCTCGGTGAAGATTTCTATGCTGCCAAAGTGGTTCAAGATCTTGGTTGGTAAAACTGCAGAGAAGCTAACCTACAATCAAAGCAATTTGGACAACATCCTCATAGAACATGACCATGGAGATTTTAGTAATTTAAAGTTTCTATCAGTTGAGCAATGTGATAAGATTATTCATCTTATGAATGTGGCAGAAAGGACGCCAGAGTTAAATACTCCTGTGTTTAAGAGTTTGAAGGAGTTGTACATTCAGCAAATATCTAACATGGGAAGAATTTGTGTTGGGGAGCTGCCACAGGGATCTTTTGGCAGTCTCAAGCTCTTGGAGGTGAGGCAGTGTGACAACTTGGTGGGTGTGCTTTTGCCACCTAATCTGTTGGCAAGTTTCAAGAATCTTGAAAAACTTGATGTGAGTGGAATTTTTGTTAGTCAGGTATTCGAATTTGATGATCAAGGGCTCTGTGAAGGCGGATATCTAAAAGAACTGAAAGAAATGAATTTGCACAATTTACCCCGTTTGACAAGTATGTGGATCGGTTCTACTCGAACTGTCAAATTTAACAGCCTTAAAGTTGTGAAAGTCTGCGAATGTGATGAACTGGTATATCTATTCACACTCGCTGTATCCAAAGGCCTTCACCAACTAGAAGAACTCCTCATAGAAAACTGTCAAGCCATGACGGAAATCGTAATTGATGATGGAACTGATCAAGAATCAGGATTTCAACTTTTCCCCAACCTGAAATGCTTGACACTTAGATCTCTCGATAAACTCACTTGTTTATATTCAACAAGCAGTGTACATTTTGGATGCTCTTCTTTTAAGCTGCAAAAGGTGGACTGCCCAAAGTTCAAGGAAAACTTGCAACTGCTGGAGTTTCCATTGGAGAGGTATATATGTTTCTAATTCAGATCTCTTGATTTTCCTGGGAAAAAGTTCAAGAAAACCTTAAGCCATACAAGCATATGATTATGTATTAGTGTTTCTCCCCTTTGGTTTATTTTCAATTTTATCACTATATACTGACACTGCAGAGTATCAAATATTGGTATGTACTATGTAGGCATCTATTTGGTTTGCAGAAAAATAATTAGAATAGTTCATAAAACTAAGATTTATAATCATATACTTCTCTGTATAAAGATCTTATTAATTTCTTATGAACAAAGTACTAATAATATTCCTAGGATAAATTAGTTTCAGAATAGCAAAACAAAGCTATGCGGTGGACAATCATTTTAAACGATAGTCTCCAAATACTGGTAGTAATATTGTTTATTACAGCCATTGTTGTTCACTTGACAGGAATATCTCTACCAGAATTAGTTCTCCAGATGAAGCTGCAACTACAAGTAGTGCAAATTATTCCTCTCAAAGAAAAGTGAAGCGTGCCCTTACCAGCCAAGAGAAAGGCAAGGGAGTGGCTGTAGATGAGAGTACTTCAAGAAAAGACTGAAGGAACTTGAAGTACTAACCCAACTTCAAAGAAAAGTAATACATATTATCACAGGTTAGTATTAACTTTGTGAATTTTATTCATAATTTCAATCTACTTACAACAGTTAGATAGATCTATACATACATCAGTGGCCTGTAATAAAGGAAGCTTTATATTCAACAAACATTACCAGTCCATGAAAGTATACATACATTCTTTTCAAATATTTTCTTGCCATTCATCTATTGGGAAAATGAGCTCTCTTGGTCTGAAGTGCGTCTAACATAGAACGAAGCCTGATAGTTATATCTGTAAATGATGGCCTTGCTGCCGGGTCAGGAGACCAGCACTCCTCCATTAACTTTCTCCACTCTGGATCGCAACGTTCTGGAATGGGAGGCCTCAGTGTGTTATTTACTATTCCTCCTTCATCGCAACACCACAGTTCAATATCAGATAAGCTTTTTGGTCATCCGTGATGATCATTTTCGCAACCACAAGTTAATAAGGGTTGTTCCACACAACATGAAATTGGATAAGCGTACCTATGATTGCACCACAGTGCATGTTGGCATATGGTTCCTCCCCAGTTAGGATCTCCCACATAGCCATGCCAAATGAATAAACATCAACCTGCCAAACAAAGATTTCCATAATTGTACATTTATTATATACTTCGACAGATGGTGCAATTTCTAAATTTGCCCAACTTCTTGATACCTCAGTCTCCTACCTTCTCAGATACTCTGCTACTACCACCATTCAGTAATTCGGGTGCCATCCAAGGAAGTGTTCCTCTGACACCTCCAGATACGAGTGTCTTATGTTTAATTCTTGACAACCCAAAATCTCCAACCTTTACAAACAAATAGTTTCCTTGGTGAGTTCTACAATATTTCTATATAACAAGAAATGTGCTTCCAACCATGCAGTTTACTCCAATTTATAAGTCTATTGAAGCAAGTCAAAATTTTGTTTGATCAATCACCTTGCATATGGGTCGTAGCGGATCCCTCAAATTTACTAGAAAGTTGTCACACTTCAAATCAAAATGAACTATTTTCTTTAAATGTAGATATTCCATTCCAAAAGCTGCATCCAATGCAAGCATAAGCCTTTTACGGAGGTCAAGTGCTCTGCAGGATGAATTCTGAAAATTCCATTACCCTATTTCCATTAACCTATTTATTGGTAAAAGGTACTAAAAAAGGAGACAAAATGGAGTATCTCACCTGCCCTTCTTCTGCAGGACCTGTCTCAATGACCCATTTACCATGTATTCAGTCACAGTTGCCAATGATACTCCAGGTCCTTCAGGAACGATCCCATAAAACGCTACCACATTTGGATGGTGAAGATTAGACAGGATCCGTGCCTCTCTCCAGTAGTCTTTAGTCTGCATAAGCAGTTGAGTTTGATACACATTCAGAAAAAGTAAGAAAAATATCCGAGTAGTTTGATACACATGCAGTCATTGTACAGTTCAACTAATTAAAATGTGTTCTATTGTTGAGTAGTTCCCTAGTTATGATAACCAAAATAGGAGGAAAGTTTCTTAAGTTCTAAACACATGATTCTGGGGACCCACCAACCGTTCTTGCTCAGATGATCCGCCTGCGAAACAACTCTTCTTTATTCTCTTAATAGCAACATCTGTCCCCCTCCATTTCCCATGATAAACAGTTCCATAAGTACCAGATCCCAACTCTTGCAATTCTTCAAGATCAGAATTATTTATTACCTGCATTTGAGCATCTGAAGCATTCAGTCAGAGGTAGACTGAAAATGTAAGTACGCTTACATAACATCACATACATGTGCAAATGTTCCAGATTCAAAGTTGAAAAAATCATGCCACAATGACTGAACTGAGGAATGCCTAATTACATAACATTTGTTGCTTACATTAAGTCAAGTATATATTTTCTTCTAATAGTATATAATGAGTAATTATATACTCTTCAGTAAAAAAACATTGTTCGGAAATTGTTTGGATGAGGTTTATATTCTAGTTCTTTGAAGCACCTACAAGGGTCTTGTAGACTAAGCAAACAAATTACACTTACCGCAGATCAACAAAATTCCATAAGGAGGAATAGTTTGCTTTCTTGGATAACTAAACCTAGGCTAATATTAAAGTTCATAAACATAACTCCAATATTCACATATAGATATCGCAACATACAACCATTCGCTTATAACATTCCTTTACTAGGAGGAAAATTGCATTCAGGGTTCGATTATTTTTATGAGAATGAAAATCACTTTTTTTGTGTGTACAATAGGAACCATGTGTTCTTATTTTCATTCCCATCTCCATTCTCATTCCTCACATTAGCCAATTTTCTTTTCATCCAAATAAAAAGCAAACAGGATTCCAATTCACACATGGTTAAATGCCTTATAGCATGAGGGAGTATTGTGTGACTGCAAGTAAATAGACATGGAAGAAGAAAATTCACATTCCAAATCTTGATTTCCATTCCCATATAATTCAAACGTAACCTTAGTGTTCAGAGATTTAAAGAGGTATCTAATATTATTATCGAATCATGCAAAAAAAACTCAAAGATGGTATAATCTTCACCTGCAAACCATCGATGCCTGCCTCTGTGTCAGCTACTGAAGCTTCATTGATGGATCCATCCATGTCCTTGCCATCACCTTTTTCATCCTAAGAAATGTAGAATAGCAGCTCAATATACCAGCAAAACGTTTATCATTCAATCATAAAATCCAAATGCCCAGGGTTCAATTTTACCTCATTATGAGATTCGGGTAGGATGATTTCGGCATCTGTTTCTCTAGAAGATGATAATCCCTCACTGGTCTCAACCATAACATGTGGGTCAATTCTTGAGGAGGCCGAAATTCTAGGAGATCTATCATCACTTATGTCTGAGGGGTATGACTGGACACATACAGAATTTTCAAACTTCAGTTCCTTGTAAGATTGTTTTCTGGGACCTACCTTTTCGACCTTTTGGCCTGGATTGTTCAAATATTCTTTCTCATGGAGATATCTATCTTTTCCTGAACCAGCACTTGTGTGAAATTTCTGAAATAAGGATTTATAAATGGGCAATTATTTTTATGTAAGGTTTAAGCATGCATGGGAATAAATTCTTGTAGGGAGTTGTACTTACAGAGTTCAGGACTATGGATTCTTGGTCAGCCAATCCCTGACATGCAATGTCTTGCAGTTCAGGGGACCTGTAGGAATATGGTTGATCATCTATCTTCTCAGTTTTAGAACATTGATGTTTCTTGGTAGTCCTCTGGCTCATGAGGAAAAGCTCAGGTTCAGATGTGTCCAATTGGTAAGATTCTGGATGCTCCCTTATATTATCTGCAACCTTTTCCAGAGAAATTACCGGTGAGGCAGAAGCCATGACTCCATTATCTTGTATATCTTGTGGGAATAGACTAGCATTGGCTGTGTCGTTGATGTTCGGGGAGTTCTTATATTTCAGGGGAGCGTCAGATAATATAGTCTTGATATTTGCTTCAGAATGTTTCCTGCCTTGTTCCAACCTCCTGTCATTGAAGTTTGACATATTTTGGCCTAACTCTTGCTTTTCCTTGTGACGCAGAGGTGCTACAGGACTGGACTGATCCTTATATTTGTCTTGTTGATGTTTCTCATTGACAATCTCTTGACATTGCCTTTGTTCTTGTGAAGAATTTAAATTGACCTGCGAAGGTGAATTTTCTCGTACAGTGTTTAAATGGGGAGAGCTGATACCTTCTTCCAAGCAGTGATGGGACCTATCATCAAGTCCCTGCAACTGTGAATCAGAACGCGCATGCACCATTTTGTGATGCAAACCAACTTCACCATTAGACTCACTCAAAAAACCCACTGGATATTCAGGATGCGAGAGAGATAATTCGGAACGAAAAGCTCTTTCCTTAATATCACCATGACCACGCGGTGAAGGCGTAAGATCTCTGGTAGGGCTAAGGCTGCGACCATTCACTTTGAAAGGCCTGTTATTTTGGTTAGTTTCTACCAAATATTGGTGATGATTGTAATTCATCAAAGGTGGAGATCCAAGGGGGAGTTGATTAAAGTAAGCATTGACATTCACATAATAAGGTTTGCCCCCTAAGGATTTGTCCATAGCACGAGGACTACTGCTTTCATTACCATCCAAGAATTGGTCATCTATATGCTGAACTTGAGACAGAGACAGATAAGATGGCTTGTTTGGAATGCGAAGTGGGGATAAAAACTGACCAGCAGTATTTGATACCATTCTTGCCATATTTGAGGAACTTGGAGTGCAATCCTTATTCACCAACGCATGAGTTGATGTAGGAGAGTGTATGTGATACCTTGAACTATAATCTGGGGTATTACCCAATTGGATTGTTTGGCTTCCAAGATTTTGCCCACCGGAGCCCTTTTGGGGACTCATGTCCACTGTGGCATTAACAGCGGCGACGTACTGGCTGCCAGGATCACTAAGCTGTCCAGCCCTTGCTTCAAAAGAATCAGGGCTATCAGGTTCAGCTAAAGATACAAGAAATATTCGTAGTCTTTGACAACGTCCATTTCTTTCTAGGTCTTCGTATTCTTCAATCATGTGATGCAGATCCTCATCGGAACATACAGATACAAGGGCATCCAGATCCTCACCAGGCAGCTGGTACTTTATTATATGAGGTAAGTTACAAATGGCAGAAGTTTTCTTCATAAGTTCTTCCCAACAACTGTTTTTCCTTACGGAGATGATTCGTGTCATTCCACCAACATATCTAAGCTTCCCATCGACTGGCCTTGGCAATATTTTCCCACCGAAGCTGCAGAGAAGTTTCATCTTAGTAGAGAAAGCAGCAGCTCCTCGAGCTCCTGGCTCGAATGGATGGTAAGATCTAACAGACTCCACCACATAAATTGGCGAAGAGACAGACACTGGAGTACCTACATCACTATTAATTTCATCAGAAAACTTACCTAATCCTTGTCCATTTCCATGTTCCCGCTGACATCTTTGTATACCATCAGGAAAAGCCTTATTCTCCATTTCAAACGAAGATCCTATCCTTGGAACAAAATCCAGTACATCGGAACTTCTAAGCCCAATAGTCCCAGTAAAATCCTCACAAACCAGCTGACGGGTCGGAGTAAGATTAAACCCCACTCTTGTTGGCTGGAGCTTATTCCCATCGGGCAGAACAGTTACTCTTCTAGCAAAACGATCCCGTATAAACTCAGTAGAAAATTCCTCTCCTGTCTGTACACATACGTTATTTTCAGTTGTATCCTCATCAAACCTGTCACTCGATACAACATTAGAGGCATCACTGCCTGGTTGAACACATGGGATACCAGGAGCTTCGCTTGTCATGGTTACAAAATTTGATGCGCATTATCTGCAGCTGGTGTGAATAATATCTTATCTCTGCTGAAGCCTTGTTCTTCCAAAATGTGAATGTACAAAATCAACCCACGGCAGGAATGGAGAACATGTCCTACACAATGCCAATATGCTCAAATGGGTTTAATCTCTCTATCTTCAAAATGAAATCCAAAGTTGCTGAATTGTTTGTGGAAGAGGTAAGTAGCCAAGGGTTTTCAATTAACAAAACTTTCCCAATAAATATTATCCTTTGCAGATTAACCAAATTACAGAAAAACTAACATGAATCAATTATTCCATCTCAAACCCTTATTCAGTCCATCATTTACATAGCAAGAAGCAAATCACATGTTACTTGCACAAGTAACCCATCAAAATGGGATTTTTATTTTCCCATAGTGAGTCCCATATGAATCAGAAACTTAGAATTTGATTGGAACCCATCAAGAATGAGCAGTATAAATAAAGCTATTCAAAACAATGTTGCATGGCCATAGCATCAATGGTTTAAAACAAAATTGACAAAGGATGAGAGCAATTGAAAAGAAATAGAGATTAATTAGAGAAAGGGAAAGGGACATGAAAATGGGCACCTGACAAGCTGTTGGTTTTGCATTGGGAATATTCATTCAACAAGACGTACAATGACAGAGGATAGGGTTGTGATCGTAGGAGGGCGGCATTTTCTTAAAATAACGCGGCACCCAAACTACGCAACTAATTTATGAAACTCCCATTTCCTATTTCTCTTTCTTTATTTTCTTTGCCACCTCACATGCCCATCTCAACATTTACATGCCTAGTCCAGTCCAAGAAAGTTTAAATTGTCGAGCCTCAGACTCAGTTCTGTTTTAAAAAATGAACCTAATTTGGTATCTCGTTTTTTAAGCTAAAATAATTCTTCAACATTTAAATATTGACCTCAAATGGTCATTGCTTATAGTTTTTTCGCCAAGTGACTTGACATGAAATTTAAAATATGTATTGTTATTATTCAATTATAACGTGGCGGGTCATGTATCGGTCACATGAATTGTTTAGTATAGTCTAACTATCACGTCAACAAAATAATTGAATAAAAATAATAATTGTTCATAAGATACAAAAGACCAATCATTCAACTCTAGTTATAGTTGTTCATATTGCACTTGAGTAATATTAATGACACGTGTATATCAAAATTATTTTAAATATATATTATTTTATTGGTCTAAACCATTGGGTTTCAGAGCTGGTCCGCATTTTGGCGATTGACACCTTTTAGCCGTTACTTATTCGAGATTTGCTCATAGGTTAAGAGTTTCACCTCTCTCTATGAGTGTTGAGTGGGGATTGAAGCCGATATCACTTTCTACTCACGCGGTATGTGTTAACCAACTGCGTTATTTTATGAGCAAAATTATTTTATATTAAATGCAACGTATTGAACACAAATTACTCCATCCGTCCCAAAATGAGTGTTCTCCTTTCTATTTTGAGAAAAAATAAGGAGAAGTTAGTTAGTGTCGTATATTTACACTTATATCCTCGTGATCATGTGTTAATGGATACTAACTAACTTATTACGAGAATATTATTGACAATTTATACATAACTAACTTATTAAAGAAAGAGAATGGACAACTCATTTTGGGACAAAATTGATTTGAAACAAGACACTCAATGTATGAGGAGTAGTATTTAAAAATTTGAAGACTACTTTAACTTACAAAAATTCATAAACGAAATCGGATCCAAATAAAAAAAAATTTGGAGACCAAACTAAAAGAAGACGCAAAAAATGGCAAATTATACGATCATAGGTGACGCTTGCGTGTAGCTAACCGATCAACTTGTTGGTACAGTCCCAGACACGCCCATGTCTTCTCTTCTCTTTCTTATCCTTCATACGATATTCATATAATAATAATAATAATAATAATACCAATTAATCCCTTGCATTTTTTCATATATAAAAAACGAAACTCAATTTCACACTCCCCTCTCATCTTTATTATTTTACCTTGTTTTTGTTCATTTTCCTGGAACCGCCAAACTCCATTTCCTATATAAATCGACCCTTAGCTTAGCCGGTTGTGTCACTGGATTTCCCTTCCCAATTCCTTTTAATTTTCTCGCAGGCCAAGAAAACGTATTGCTCGGATATGGAGAAAGCGTTCAACAGACAGAAAGTTCTCCTCCACCATCTCCGTCCTTCTTCCTCCTCTGCTCCGGTCAATAATCCTTCGATCTCTGTATGTTCTCTTCCTCTCATTCAAACCATCATCTTCTTTCTTTTTCATTATCCAAATTGATTTGATCCAGTTTTTATGTTATCTGTAGCTGGATTCTAGATTTTTCCTGTTTCCTGCTTATTTTTATTCTAATTGAATTTGGATTCAGTTTTCTGCTGATTTCATTATGTTTTGATTTGTCTGTTTGACCTATTTGTTTGGGATAGCTGATGCTTATTCTCTGCTGGCTAAGTTGCTTCCCTGTTGTTGAAAGTAAATTATGCTGTCTTAAAATTTGCGCCAATAGATCTAGACCGTTGATTGGATTTGAAAGTTTATCGGTTTGTTTTTGGTAAAATTTATTCAAATGATATGATTCCAACTATTTAATTGGACTTTTTAAATTGTTCTACTTGTTCAAATGATAAGATTGGAGCTCATACCACCATGACCTTGAGATGGTTTGCTTTGATTTCTGGAATAAAGTGTTTTTTTTATACAGACAGGTGCCGAAATCCTATCTTGCAATGGTACTATTTTTGTGTATTTCTGTGTTTTAGTTGTCTATTTAAGAAGGAATGGTAGTTGAATTTCCACTGGTTATATGAGTACTGTGTAGTTCAGTTTTATGAGAATTTTATGGAAAGCTAAAGATTGATTGTGATAAATGTGGTAAGTGGAATACTGGAATGTATGATTTTATCAGGGCTATTGGATTCTGAATGCTTTGTGTCAAGAGTTTCCATTGGTCCCGAAAAAACACAACTCTTTCTTCTTATTTTGGTTTTTGTGATCAAAACAGGCATCTGCCTGTTTGGCTGGGGACAGTGCTGCCTATCAAAGGACTGCTGCTTTTGGGGATGATGTTGTGATTGTGGCGTAAGTAGATTTGTTTGCAAATGATCTTTACATGATTTTCTGAATTGAGCTGGCCTATAATTTTTTACTGTTATAGTTGGCCACAATTATTTCTTCAATAAATTATAAATCAAAGCCATTTTGTGCATTTTCAATACAGGGCGCACAGGACTGCACTCTGCAAATCCAAACGGGGTGGTTTCAAAGATACATATCCTGATGATCTACTTGCAGCTGTTTTGAAGGTTCATTTTC
>JAYMTK010003000.1:0-12910 GCA_036897405.1 Pelargonium myrrhifolium | reverse complement strand
GTAGTGGTAAGAAACTATTAGTCTACTACATATTACTTAATTTCATAAATAAAACTATTACTATATATTATTAGTTGATAGCAATTTTTTTGTAACTCTAGAATGTGAAAGAGCATAGCCTTAGAATTGCTCCATTTGAAAGACATAGCTTATGTGGCAAAATATTAGTCATTCTCACCAACTTTTATATACATAGTATAGGATTTGTGTGAAAATTATTTTTCAGTGAAAAGAGAAATAAAGCTCCATGGATATTTTTTGGAAGATTGTGAGGTTGATTTTGAGTCAGGCTCTTCATTTCATGATAGACCTTGCTTTAGGGGAAGGGAGTGGCTATTATATTATATATTTATGAACTTCAATCAAATAAATATATTGTAGAAATATTATTATAAACATCTAATATCTATTTAATGTGTTATTTATGATGAGATGGAGACTTTTTTATTCTAGTGAAGATAGAGACTTGTTAGGCTGTAATACAAGAGATTTTTATTTATTTGTAATATATGGTCTAAAATTAAATCTTGATTTAAGAAAGTGACACCAATATTAAAAACAAATGCAGATATTTGATCAAATTGGTTCAAAATTTATTTCAATTCCTTTTTTTTTTTAGAAAACTATTTCAATTCCTAATTCAATTCACCCACCACTGATTTTTGTATAGTATTATTTTTTTCTTTTCAATTTCTTGTATTCAATTCTCCATCCAACTATAATGCCTAGTGAAGCTCTAGGTGTGTCCCATCTAACCATAATAGGATTTGATTTAATTTAAATTCATATTTGACTATTGATCTTTAAAACACAAATTTAAACTCAAAAATATTTGGTTTAACTTTTAGTTATTTAAAATAGTTTTCCCCCTCAAAAGACTGAGTATTCCCTTCCTCTTTATTGAAAATTGAGACAGAAATTGTAATAAATTATTATCTTAATTCTAAGTACATTGTAAACTACACTCATAAAATAAAAGTAAATTAACAAAAACAAATTTGAGCATTTGGTGACATCATACAAGTATAAAACATAGAGACACCCACCAAAAAGTTGTGAGAGATGGAGGCCCAATCCACACTCCACACCACTAATCTTGTGGACACACATGTTTATATATGATTGACAACTTGTCCTCTACACAATATTGTCCATACCAATGCTCATCTTTCCTCAAATATGTAACTATTTGTGTCCCAAAGAATTTGGTGCTATGGCCTATAGTGACAACTTTTGAGGTATTAGAATAGGAATCAACCTCTGTATTCACTACACTAGTGGAAATCATTAGGAATAATCCTTTTTAGTTTAGTGTTTAGCATCTTAAAAAAGATTCAATCCTACTTGGTATACATGTGAGTTTTTGGAAGAAAAAAGTTTATGTCAAACAATTCTCAAAGTCCACCAACTTGGTAGGCAAAACCCAGCTCAACCACATATTCAATCCTACTTGGTATAGAATAACAGGAAAAATGTGACTGATATTTGAATTTGAATCTCACTCAGAATATGAACGATGTGCATAACCACTTGATCAACAACTTTTCGACTATAAAAACCACTTGCATAGTATCATAGTGAAGGCAAAATAAATGTACTATTTCGTGTTCAAGAGGATATAAAAAGAAATGCACATCATAAACTAACTTCTCCTTCCAAAATGTCAAAACGGGAGCCGAAAAACTCATTTTGGAACAGAAGGAGTAGTTAAATCAAGCCAATAGTGAATAAAAAGACATGGAGGGCTAAGGATTCCATTACTACCAAATACTACAGTCACATTGGTCCCATGTTCCAATTTTAGGAAGAATTTGACAATTCACAATATTTGTAGACAAGTGCAATGCAGAGTCGAATTGTCAAATGGGAATGGCTGGTGGGACACACTCCTTTCTCACATGCACTTGTCTTCCCTCAAGGCCCTACTTCTTTACCTTACAGACTCATTTCACTTCATGTCATGTCCTTATAAAAGTTCTAGACTTGCATGATTCCCAGTTTCTCTCTTTTTATCCTTCAAAACAATAACACTCACAGACCATAATGTTTTCATTCATGTGCATAGCCAAATCTTGATTAGAAATCCAAAAAAGTACTCAAGATTAGGGTTTGCGAGAAGTACTATGAATGCGAAAGGTGCTGCAAGATGTCGATGATTTGCAGCCGCTAGACTGAGCTGCAGAAACATGGTGGTGGGCTACACTTGCATTAGAAGCACATAAACACTGCTCAGTAACAGCTTCTCAGAGGAGGGCTTATTTTCTTGTTAAAACATCTATATGCATAAACTATGAGTGGATCACATTAGCCCTTCAGACCTGAAATGGATAAGATCATGATTACAGTAAAAAGGTTGATAAATAATGAAATTCATACAAACTATTGAACCACAGTAATAATACTATTACTAACAAGATGTTACCTTTTATAATCCGGATTGGAAGTCAAATCAGTATGTTGATAGAGTTACAAGTTTGATCAGTTTGACCAATCAAGTCGCCCAAGTGACATGGCAATCAAACATGTAAAAATCAAATCAAATTTTGGCTAAAATGTTCAAAAACTGGACTGGTTCACCAGCCAAGTTTGGATTGAACCAGCTAGGTTGGTTCCATAATGACAAGTATGTTTTTCGTGAGAGTAACTTGACCTAAAAATTGCCGAATGCTCGAGAACAACAAATCCAAACAGATCACGTAAAAATGATGTAGATGTGCTCCAAATCAATACATAACAAATGTGAAACAGCGGTCACTGTATAGCTGTATAGGAGATTTGATTCCATCAATTTATTTGGCCACAGCAGTCAAATCCAGAGCAGACATGGATCCAAATTATACGGATATCAACTTCATACGACATAGCGACGTGAACTCAGATAGTTGATAACACCACAAGCACTAATCAGATCCAGATCAATCAATAAGAAAGTAGTTAAGTTGTGACCGTGTTTCTTCACTTGGTGACCAGAGCTATACCTTTCAAGGTAAATAAATGAATATCCTTCTTTCATTTTCTTTTTGTACTTGAGAAACCAAATAAGCAAAGTTACTATAGAATGTCAAAAAAATTCCAAAGAACACATTCAACTTATCAAAAACCTTGATATTTCAACAAAACCAGTCCCGCCACTTCGTTTCAGAACTTAAACACACTGTACATGTCAATCAGGTTTATTCAGCTATACCAACTAAAAAGAAGCTCTAACTTGAGGAATGGCTGGGATGGTTGTAGGTAATTTCAAACTATTAGCACGTCAAGGCACAAATCTAGAACTTATAGACTCTACAAAGCAAACAAGTATATATTCTCTAATATCTCAAAGCTAAAAACCACTAACAGAGGCTGTGATGTGGTACCTATGGAGGTGCACTATATATCCCTTAGGAAGAGGTGCTAAAATAAGGAAGAATGCTTGCGTGAGACATTATACCATGGGAATAAGTAATTCAAACTCTTGGATAGCGTGAACGCCCCTTCTTTCTCAGGAACTCAGGAATCTCCACTGAACCACCTTCGGTAAAAGATGAAGACCTTCTATTGATGTTAAGAGCGACATCTCCCTGTGCTAGTTGACTTGCCTACATTTTTGTTGCCAGAATCCATCAAAATTGGTTTGTAACATATGTGTGCGTGTGCGTGTGTGTGTGTGAGAGAGAGAGAGAGGCAGCACCTGTAAGGGCCTCCCTTCACTGTCATCTTGGCGTTTGAATCCTGTGGCAATGAGAGTTACACTGACCTGAATGAAGAAAAAAAATTATAATGTCAAGATCATAGTGATGTTAAGAATGCCCACCCCCACAGTTGAGATGCAGCCTTTTACAAGAATTCTAATTCAAATCAATGTAAGATGCAGCCTAGTAGAAATCTTTTGAACTGCAAACACAGTCAGCACAGCAAGATTGACGTGGACTTTTATTTTTTGTCTACAATATCAATGCCACTCACACAAAGTATAAGGTAAAATAGAACTTACTTGACCACTGAGTGTTGGATCTATAACTGCTCCAAATATTAAATTGGCAGTTGGATCAACAAGGTCATATATAACCTCTGCTGCAGCATTTACCTGAAAGAAAATTTACAGTTATAGGACAATAGTATCATATCTGCTGTATTGCAGCATATTCACGACCATTTTTGAAATTGTAAACATGTTAATACAAAAATTAGGCTCTACTACATAACTCTACAAAAAATGACTGCACTCTTGATAGTTGATGCAGTCAAAGGTCAAATAAAAGTGATTCTTCTCTGCCACGTTTCATCTTGAAGTATCTCAACTAACTCTCGGGGGGTTTATAAGAGATAATATAAGCAGTTTCAGCACAACATTATTAGGGAGTAATTTGAAAATTGTCTCTTTTTTATGATGTTTTTTACAACTACTGCTGCCCTCTACAAAGAATGTCATCTTTCAGGGAATCATGGACTAGATTCTTTGTTAGAATAATTATATCACCCACAAAGATTCTGCTCTCACAATTTAAAGCAAATGGCATTATGCTCTAAGTTGTAATGGAAGCAAAGCACAAAGAAGTACGGAGAATAACATAAGTCGGAGAGAGAGACCTCAAATAAGGTTAGATCACTTCCACCAGTTATGTTCCACACAATTCCAGTTGCCCTCTCAATACCAATATCTAGTAAAGGCGATTGGATAGCATTTAATGCAGCATCTCTTGCCCTGGTCTTCCCTATAAGAAAAGAAGCATTGACAAATTACATATAAGTACAATAAATGACAACTGGATCAAAATGTGATTACCAATTCCAAGTCAAACTAGCTAGACAGAGAGACATCTTTAAGCTAATAACAAAGTGTCTTCATAATCCTTTACGAGACACTGATGCAATGAGTTTTTACAAGGCAACTCTGTTATGATGTATAATGCACTTATAATCACATCCCGGAAACAGTTATGCATTAACTTGAGTGGGAAATTGGGAACTATCTCTAGTTTATGTGCAATAAGAGCATGTAACTTCATGTATTTGTTTGTTTGGCAGTGTGCAAATGAATGCATATCAAGATCAAACAGCATATTGTGTGACAAAAACAATCTAATTAACTACAACCCTTGTTTCATTTTGGTAACTGTTCCATCCAGACAGCTCTCCAACTTATCCTGAGTTTTGTAGGGGGGATTACTAGGAGAATGGAGATAGTATCCTAACTTCCCATCCTCCCTGCAAAATGCATAGCCAGGATCACTTTTGTTTCAGATAGATAACTTCAATGCCTATAGGAGATGATTGATTGAGTGTTTCCCCCTTAAGCTAACAGAGACTAACACCAATTTCTAGTTACATGGCCCTTTCAGAATCAACGATTTCATCTTCCTTAACCACCTCAAGCCTAGCAACTAAAATTGCACACTTGTTTCTATGTTTTGCACACAATATTTTTAACTCTATTTCTCAATTTTAAAATAACATAATTTATATATATATATATATATATATATATATATATTATATTCCCTGCAACAACTACATTTGGCAAATCATACCACCCAACAGTCAGTGGAATTCAGTATCCCAATTACAGCTTACATTTTATGCTTGTGCATGAGTGTGATCTGTGAGTCCTAGTGTGCTACTTCAACTAATAGTATGAGAAAAAACTAATGCTAAGCGTACTGTTTTTGTTGAGTTCACAAAATAAATAGTGATTAGTATAATACAAGCAAACTGCCCTCAGCTGAGATGGTGTTAGCGTTGCTCTTAGGTCTGAATCTTGATTAGTGAAAAATCTAACAGGCTTTCTTTTAACAGATGCAGAATGTTAAATTTGATTTGAAAAAAGAATGTCCCAAAATATTGAGGAAAAGCTTCTAAGATGATATCTGACTTCTAAACATTATAATAAAAAGTTGCTGTAAGAACTTACCAGTTGCAGTTCCTATCCCCATTAAAGAAGAACCGGCATTTGCCATTATAGCTCGCACGTCAGCAAAATCTACATTTACCATCCCCGGTATCTGCAATAGAAGCCACCCAAAAATATCATCTAACAACAACAGCCACAACAATTAACATTATTAGTTATTACCATTTTGTTTGAGATGCAATTACATTGGAGAAAAAACATCCAAAGGAATGTACTCCATCCCGTTACCAAAATAAGTGTCTTGTTTGACTTTTTGCAAAATTTAAGTATAATTTTATTAGAGCTTGACTTTCATCCATGTCTTTGTTATGACTAACTCAAGTGCTAATAACTAACTTAACTGCCTGCCAAAAAAAAAAACTTAACTGAAAAACGTTATTAGTAATTCATGCATACTTCATTGTAAAAAGGGAGCGAGGACACATATTTTGGGACAAACAAATTTAGGTTAGTTGAAACTTGATTTGAAAGTGGGGGAGTGTCCAATATGATGTTTCCATAGTGACTGTCATGTATCACATACCATGATTATATCAGATATACCACGAACTCCTTGTCTAAGAATGTCATCAGCCATGTTAAATGCTTCTGTTACTGGGGTAGCCTGGGAAACAGCAGTCAATAACTTGTCATTGGGGATAACAATCAGAGTGTCGACATTGTCCCTTAAGGCTGCAATTCCTTCCTGTGCTTGAACTGCCCTCCTCCGCCCCTCAAAAGAGAAAGGGGTTGTGACAATGCCAACAGTTAATATTCCCATCGACTTGGCAATCCCTGCAATTACTGGAGCGCCACCAGTACCAGTTCCTCCACCCATTCCAGCCTGCACACATAAACATGAAGCCTTGTGTAAGGAAAGGAAAATATGATTGGTACCATTCTCTTGGGTTATGCAAAGTTTTAGGGGAAACAGCATATACTAGTTAAGTTTTCCCTTGAATTTTGCAGATAAAAGTATTATTTGCATGAAACTTTTGGTCAAAGATGGATTATTTTAGTTCCTCTTTATTTGGTCCTATTATTTCAACAACTTTTATGAAAGGAAAATGTCATATATATAATACTGATGCATCAGCAATTTAAAACAACTCTTTGAAGATATACAATTAGGAAATATACAAAAGCTATAATAATCAAACAGAAAACGAACTTACTGTAACAAAGACCATATCTGCTCCATAAAGTGCCTCTTCTAATGACTCTTTGCTTTCTTTGGCAGCACTCGTACCAATGTCTGGGTTTCCACCAGCACCAAGGCCTCTCGTAAGCTCCTGACCAATCTGTAAACGATTTTCAGGCATGACAGGTGACATCCTCATAGCTTGAATATCTGTGTTGACAATCCAGAACTCCACACCCTTCATTGCACTCTCAATCATACGATTAACTGCATTGGACCCGCCGCCTCCGACACCAATAACTTTGATCTTAGCTTCATTGTAATTGTTTGGACTAGATGCGTCAACAAAGCTCTCAGTATCACTATCCCTTCCGCTCAAAGTTTCCTTTCCTACATTTCTAGTTGTATCGTTCCCTTCTCCTCTAAGCATTGAAACTTCAGGGTGTAGATTCAGAAAAGGGTCTCTGTTTTGATACGAGCTTACACTGTGAGAGTTGGCCAAACATTTGAACTGAAGCACACTAGACCTCTGATTGGCACCGAAAATCTTAGTCTTATTGTCAAGCATCCTCATGGAGCTAACTCTCCTTAACTGATTCTCCATTGCACCTCTTCCCCCCAAAACAGTCAATACCCCCACAGTGGATCGGGCGTCGTAAAGCACAGAATATGATGACACAAAAGTTGCCATCTTAAATTGAGGACTCCTAAATCACAGTGATCGTTTTCACTAAGCTGATAAAATTGTAAGGATTCAGATAACCAGAGCGGCTTAGATTCCCAAATATACAGTGAATCCCTACACAAGACCTATGAGGCAACAAATACAAAATGCAGAATTGCTTAATAGGAGGAATTAGTCAAAAACATGCGCAACCCAGAAATGCAAAATGCATATAGTATTGTAAAACAAATTAAAAAACAATTCATTAATCGGAACAATGCTCACTCAAAATTCAACGAGTACGAAACTGAAAGGAACACATTAACCAAAACCCAGTACGATGAAGCATTAGAATAACAGAGATTCAGAGCAAAACCAATTGAAATTGCAGAACACAAACAATTGCTTCATGGAGGAGAAAGTGAAGTGGCATCTGAGTTGGAGATGGAGCTGACCTGAGAGTAGCTGAGATAATGGCAATTCTGGTGGAAACATTTGAGTGTCGAGCCCAAACGTGGAAATGGGTAAATGGTAAAGACGAGAGAGTGATGATTTTAGGTTTGGGTTTAAGCTAGTCGGAGACTGTAAAGTTTGGTGTTTTCTGGTAATGGGTTTTCTTGGTGTGATAAAATCGATATCACATAAACAAACAAGAGAGGGGCTGGGTTTTAGCGATTGACAACGGACGTTGTAACTTTAGGTTTGGTTGGATCCATTCTTTTTTTTCTCTCATTCATGTAGCCATGTAGGCACCTAAATTCTACCCCTTTCATTAATGGAGATTATCAAATTCTAACTAGTTTTTGCTTCTTCTTTTCGCCAAAAACAATACAAAACACTAATTATGACACGAACAAAATATTTTAATAAACACTCGTGTTAGAAATATGAAGGTTTTGTATGTAGCCATATAAGATCTGATTGTACACAAAAAGTTCACGAGAAAGAAGATAAAAGCAAGCAACGTGTTATAATGCCCTCACGTTCTTGAGGACGATGATTCGTTCAAGACGGCTCTGAGTTTTCAAGAAGGCTCGTAAAATCACTAGGATATGGCACCAATGTGATAAATGCTTCTAAAAACTCGATTGATCTTCCACTAAATCTAGGATATAAGAAGTCTTAAAACTCAATTAGACACTTAAGAAGAGTTGTTATACGAGCAACACATGAGTTCAACATGAGCCCACCATATTCATTAAACGATGACGTGATGACACACCACGTCATCAACCATGTTTGTAATTATAAAATAATCTTTTCTTGACAAGAAGAGAGTATATCATTATTCACATCCTTCACACAATATGTCTTACTCATTTTGTCTAATTCTCTTTCAGTTGTCATTATCTTTGAAACAATTACAATAATAGCATTGATTCATGTGTCTAAAGTGGATTTTTGAGCCCACGCCCCAAGTTTTCATTCATTGATTAGTCAAAATCTGACCTTACAACGTCAACACCATTTCCCACACTCTCAAGTGTGGACAAGAAGACAAATCGTCAATCGTGTAAATCTGATCTTAGGTATTAAAAAAAAACATATTAGTTTGATTTTATTAGCATAAACACTTTAAAAGCCATATATCGTACCACACAAATGATAATAAAAGACATCATACAAGCTCATGTTCCTCCCACTGCATTGGTGCAATCTCAAGAACAAAAAACACACTACTCTCTCACCGAGTTGAGACGTCATAGCCCTACGACAAACTCGCTCCTAAACCCTACGTTGAGTCCACTTAATAAGAATCACTTCTCTCGCGTTGAGCCGAAGCACCATAGTCCCATGAAAAATACAGTCTTCACAAAGATCACCACTTTTACATTGAGTTGAGGCACCGTAATTCCATGACAAGCTCCCTCCTATGGTAAAATAAAGTAGAAGGTGATTGCAAAGTATAAATTTTTCATCATCAACAAAATCATATTTTTACATCTTGACAAACTGATCAGTGTGCTTAGGTAGAGTTTTCTTATTTGCCATGTATCAAGAATTATTGATAGAGTTAACTTTATCTAAAGGTGGGCAACATATTTGGTACAAAATTAAATTTTGAGTACCATATCGAATAAAGTTAAAGATGAGGTATCAATATGTGTTTATAGCAAAGTTTTGGTGCTAAACATAGAAAAGAAAAGAAAAATATTTAACTGGAATGACCTAAAACCCCTCGTTCATCAAGCAAAATGGCAAAAATTGCTGGTTGGAGGAGCGATTGAAATTTTCGAGACTAATCGCAATCGGTAAAGCATGGCCTCCCGATTACTGGCGGAGCGGATCGGATCGGCGGCGAGGCGTCAAGCACTAAGCTTGACGGACTCCGCCGCCGCCAGAATACGCCACCTTCTGCAGCAGCGTCAGCGACCCTACCTCAAGCTCGGCGTCAAGGCTCGCGGCTGCAACGGCTTATCCTATACCCTCAATTACGCTGGTACCTCCCAATTCTCAATTTCGCATTGAACTAGCTAGGGTTTCAATTTGAAACGGAACGGTTGATTCATGATGTTGATAGATCATCAATCTCAGTTTTTGTTTTGTTTTGTTTCATATTATAGACGATACTTTTAAGTTTTTTGAATTAATTTTTAAAATTTTATTTTCATTTTGAAGAATGAGAATTAGATTGTGCCTCTTGAGTACTGGAACTGGATAGTGTTATATTGAAGAAAGGGCTGTTCAGTTTAGGGCTTAGGCAGAGGAAAAACATTAGAGGGTGTGTGCTCAGCTTGACCCTCTCGAATATAGTATTAAATTTGGAGCAATTTCATGCACTGTTCCTGTCCCTAACATCCCGTTTGGATACTGCCCAAGTTTTTGTAGTTTGATAGAATTTTGTTGGTAAATCAGTTTTCTGGGTGTGTCTGATCAAGAGATGCTTATATGGAGTTGAATTTGTTGCATCTATATTTACTAGTTTCTAATGATTTTTGTTATCTTGTCGGGGAGATCGGATGTGTTATCTTATACACGTTCATGCAATTTTCTTTTGTTTAACATAAGTTATTGTCTTTCACACGAAAGTAGCTGCTTTATTTTCGCATTTTACCATAGTTTTATATTCTATTCTATTCGAAGATGTTTTGTTGTTTCAACCTCACAATTCAGTTGTTATTTGTTGGTGGGACAGTGTTGATACTCTATGGATGCATTGTGCTAATAGTATGTGAAAATGTCTTTTTCCTCACCTTAAAATTATGTCTAGTTTGGTAGACTAGCTATAGATTAGTATGGATAGCAAACTAGTAATGCATTCTAAGAAGGTAGCTTAAACCACGTTTGCATGACTAAAATACCCGGAACATGTATATCTTAGGCTTTGAGTGGTAATGACTTGAATTTGTCATGGACTTGAAGCTGGTTAGTGTAACGTAACTTGTTGAACTTGTTTTTGTTTTCTTGTTCTGTCCAAACTTGATAGATGAGAAAGGGAAGTTTGATGAATTGGTCGAGGACAAAGGTGTGAAGATTCTTATTGATCCAAAAGCTCTCATGCATGTTATAGGAACCAAGATGGACTTTGTTGATGACAAGCTCAGGTATGCTCATCTATGCATTCACTTAAATATGTTTCTCAAAAGAACAAATGTCTTAAAGGAGAGCATAAGAAGTTTTCAATGGAGGTATAATTGATTAATTGGTGGCCACCACTGCTGATTGCTACACCATTTACTCTGCCATTGTGTTCGCCTTTACTACCACTCTACCACCAAATATCAACCAACTTGACCTGCACCATGCTGGTCCGATCCATCATCAACCGCACATTCACCTCTCGGTCATTTCTTCAATGGATGTTAAAATTTCCATTGCTTCTCTCCCATTAACACCCCTCATTGCTCCTTCCACATTATCACAATTCACAATACCATTGCACTTAACATTCACATGTGTTCTGATATCTACAAAACTTGTCTGTGCATCAGTTGTGCTCATTATTGTTCATTCACTTGCGTCTCAACACCTCTGATGATTTTTATTTCATATTGTATTGGCAGCTCCGAGTTCATATTTATCAATCCAAATTCCAAAGGACAGTGTGGCTGTGGTGAATCCTTCATGACAACAGGCAATACTGGAGCTGCTACTAAGCAAGGAATGGGAAACAACTAAAAATTACAATTAACCGGTGTAAAAGGTCCCAGTTTAGTAGTTTACTAATCCATTATTCAACCTGCCTGCCAAGTTGTGGTCCACATAAGCTTCACTTGCAATATCGATGCACAATGAAGCTCGGGAATGCTTGTTGCTATGCACTCGGGGAGGACGTTATGTACTTATAACATTTGTCAATGCAATTGCTTCATTTGTATAAAATCTGTGTAATATGGTACACAAATACAAGTTCCGGGCTCTGGAAATTTGTAAGATTGTTGATTTCTCTCATGAAATATTGTTCATAATGAATAATTTTAGGCATACCATACTCGATTGACCAGGCTTTGTAATATCCTCGCGATGATGAAGAAGAGCCTATACAATCAAGTGGCTAATCTGTTCACACTCCTATAAAAGGCTCCTCAAAGCCTCCAAGCCAAAGCAGATTCATTTGGCTTCAATACACATTACAAGTGTTGGAACAATGTCTCAAAAACTACCTACAGTTCTGCTACTTATCTTCTCCCTCCATTGTCTTGTGTTCATGACACTGACAGTGGCCTCAGACCCTGACCCTATTCAAGATTTCTGCATACCATGCCATAAACTTGGTTCCATCAGGACCTCTACCCGTGCAAGAATGCATCCGAGGCCACTATAGAGGACTTTGTCTACTCAGGCATCAAGGTTGCAGGGGACTTCTCGGAGACTCGGACACAGGCCTTGCAGCTATCTCTGTCATTTCCAGGGCTCAACACGCAAGGCATGTCATTTCTACGGACTGACCTCAAGGCGAGTGGAATAAATGCACCCCATTTCCACCCAAGAGCTACTGAAATCACCTATGTGGTGAAAGGTAGGGTTTACTCGGGTTTTGTGGACTCCACTAACCGTGTTTTTGCCAGGGTCATTGAGCAAGGAGAGGTCATTCCTATCTCAGCAGGATCATTTGAACCCGTTGTGATATTCCTCTGCATCTTTTGTTGCATTTCGTGTAATGATTTTGTCTTTATATTTTCTCGGTAGAACCATATTAGATACTTGGTCTTCTCTTTGTGTATCTGATCTGTTCACAAATTTTGGGATATGCAGGTGAGATGCTTGCACCTGAAGAGTACCATGGGGAAGC
>JAYMTK010002999.1:0-12910 GCA_036897405.1 Pelargonium myrrhifolium | reverse complement strand
GGCCCCGACATAGCTTTGGGTGTCCTCTCGCAATAAAAACTTCGAGCAGAACACCCCATCTGTTGGCTTCTCATTTAGCAGCCACTTCTACATCTCTTAGTCCTCCGGGGCGGCCGGGTATGTCTTCTTCTTCCTCTTCATGCGATACCAATCTGTTTCGACGGACTCGGTATAACGCCTGGGGATTCCCCATCCCAACCTAGAACTTATGGTTGGAGACCAACTCGATAGTGAAAGATCCTCCTTGAACAGGCGATTGGCGGAGGAGATAATTTTCAGTGTCGGGGGATGTGGGGGTGTTTTTCTCTTATAGGCTTGCTAGAAAAGAAAGAAAGAATTGACGGTGGGTTCCTTCCCCAGTAGCCGGCGTAGGGTGGCATAGCAGACCATCTTTTTAAGGTCTTCCGGAGCCAGTTAGGTAAAATCCGTCTGAAGAAAGGTCATGACCACTTCCACAAACGGATCTATGGGCAAGGTATGACCATGCCCAAAATCCTCTCAGTAAACTTCAATTTCATCACCACGAGGTTTAGCATCCTCATCCGAGGGAATTCTGAAGCTGAAGTCATCCTCACTCACCCCCAAATAAGCGAACATCTCTTGCACCATTGTCTGGGTGTGACGACCCTCACCTTCGAGAGGTCATCACCGGCAATGCCTACGATGGTTATTCTAACCATGAAGTGCATCAAGCCTAAAATTCGGCATGACCTTACTATATGCAATGCAATCACTCTGCACAAAATTAAATAAGAGGGCAATCACACCCTGACACATGCACAAATCTATAGTGCCTCAGGCAATCTAAATATATTTAATATGTAACCCAAAGACAATACGTGTGTTCTAAATTAGATAAATTTAGTTTGATCCATAATGACTCATGGGCCAAATAGATACAATCAAGAGGTGTCCCACCGGTCAAAAGTAAATGCACATGTGTGTAACAAAAGCACATGAACAAAACTACAAGTCATGAATGTATACTATAAGAGGCTAAATGAGATGCAACGGAGCTCCTAAACAAGACCAAGACGCCCCACCTCCACGAAACCGATCACCTCTAAAGTAGTATAAATGCGCCAAAGCTCCACTCAAGTATCTGTTCTCAAAATAAAATGAGAAAGAGTGAATACCAAATTTTATACGCATCTCAAAATTTAATTATATCTCAAGATAATGCCATGTAACGAAACATGTAGAGTATAAGCATTTATCAAAAGGAATCGTACGATCATCGCATAAAATAAAATAAATAAATAAAACGTGTTAAAATTTATGGAGGAGTTATCCATGCCATAGAACACAAAATATATTCCTACTGGACCATGCCGATTTCTAAGGACATGAACTTTTATGTCACCTCCACGTGCCAGCGCAACAAGCTTCCCTGCGCCTATTAGCCTAAAAGGGCTCGTGACTAATTAGCATTAGAACTTCACAACGATTATGGTTAGCACAATATTATCTATTTTAGCGTCTACTACATCGATTGGTAATGGTACTAGCGCCTACTGGGTCAAGCCCAGCGCCTACTAAACCGTTTGATAATGGTACTAGCGCCTACTGGGCTAAGCCCAACGCCTACTAGACCGTTTGATAATGGTACTAGCGCCTACTGGGCTAAGCCCAGCGCCTACTAGACCGTTTTGTTCTTGGTACTAGCGCCTACTAGACCGTTTGATAATGGTACTAGCGCCTACTAACCCAAAAAGCCTTGGTCAATGTAACATATCTTATAACACCACAAACTAACTTGGAGGTCCATGACACCACCTTGCAAGGAAATAACATATGGGGGTACTCAATCCACCTATCTAATAAGAGATAGCTAATCTTTATTTTAGGCAACCTTCGGTGGTGGGTTGCTAGTTTAG
Organism: Pelargonium myrrhifolium; assembly: GCA_036897405.1. Lineage (NCBI taxonomy): Eukaryota > Viridiplantae > Streptophyta > Magnoliopsida > Geraniales > Geraniaceae > Pelargonium > Pelargonium myrrhifolium. Next base: position 11,033 of record JAYMTK010002999.1, on the reverse strand, counting down.
ACGAACTTGATTAACAAAACTCACCTTTTCCATAAGTATTCCAATACGTCAATCTTTGATAAGCATATCAGTAAATTTTCCAAAAGCAAGTAAACATTGATAAACACTACCTAATTAATAAGAACAATATTCACAAATCTCAATATCTCAACAATTCATAAATGCTTGTAATTGCAACCTAGTAACCATATATAACATATATGCCCAATACCACATGGTTTTTACAAAAATCTCATATTCATCATACATGTCAAAATGTAATCTCAAGTCATTAACGTTCTTGTAAAGACATCCCAACAAACTAAACTCACACTTAATTTGAGCATCCAAAGAGTAATTTTCTATTCAATCTAAGATAAAGTAAAATAATTCTCAAGTAACATATATATGAGATTTTTAGGGTTTCTAATTTCATATGGAATTAGCAACTAACATGCATGAGACCGCATAAAAATTAATATCCAGTTAGTAAGAAGTTACTAACCTTGAGTTTGAAATTATTCACAAACTTCAAACCCTAACTCTACCATTAAACCTCCTTTCTTGCTCCACTAGCTTTTACAAACAAAGATAAATTGGTGGTTAAGTGTTTTACACTACAAGGGGAACTTAGGTGGAGAAGTAATTGAAAGAAGAAAGAAAAAAAAATCAAGACAAACAAGGATGGAGCTGGACCTGCACTACCGAGAGAGAAGGAGAAGGGCGGAGGCTTTGCTTCCTTTTTCTTTGTTTTTGTTTTGTGTTTTTTTTTCTCTTCTTTTCTTATGGTTTAGCTTGCTGCCTCCTTTGCCACATCACCTATCCTTATCCCCAAAATTTACACCACATGGAGAAAGGCCACGTGTTGGATGTGCTATTGCTTTCTTTTGTTATTTATTTATGTATTTATCACTCTTATGTGTAATCAAGTGTATAATCATTCTTATATTATACAACTTAGCTATGTAACATATACAATGTTATTTTTACAAATTACTTATCAGCTAATAACTTGAAACTTTAAATTATTACGTGATCCAAAATATTTAACCACTTTTTTTTTAAGTGTTACGCTAAATTAATTAAATTACGTAAACTCTAATTAACAATAAAATGCAGGGCTTTACAAGTTCAGGCCTTCGGGTCTCTTTGACCTGTGGCATACATTGACTCTTTGACTAGTCGCGTAGCCACATGTAAGCCTCTCATAGGTGGAATTTATTTTTGACTTTTTGTGCATCATCACAACCTAATCGTTATGAGCACCGTAGTGGAAAAAGTTTGAATTTCGAACTTGAGCCCGAAAGACTCTAGAGGGCTAAGAAATGTGAAAGATTGAGAAAGAAGAAATCCACTATGGTCATGAGTACCCCTTCGCGACCTACTTCTAAAAACAACTCTTCACTTCCATCATTGGAAGTAGGAGGTAGCGGTAATTTACACCGAAGTAACGAGGATATTACTGTAGATGCGCAGACATCAATTCCGCGTTCATCTACAGTAATAGATGATGATCAAATGAGAGGGACTACTCTAATCCTTACTCAGGATCTTCCACCTACCTCGGCTGCAAATACTGCATCAAACTCAACTCAAAAAGTTATTCATCAAGAGTTTTCTTAGTGGCAGCACAATCAAGCAACACTAATGCAACAACAACAACAACAAAAACTTGTTGATGTTCAACAAGCTCTTCAACTATCTCTACAGCTTCAGCGACAATAGCTGCAGCATATGCAGTAGACAACTACCCAACAATAGAATGAACCCCGAGTTCATTTCAGAGAGCATGTGGTGAACTAATAGGTTTCGCCTAGACCTAATGGACAAAACGTAGGACGCCAAACCCAACCAAATGGGCAAGGTGTTGCGCATAACAACAGGAATCCATATGCTAACGTCTCATTATGACTGATGGAAGGCGTCAATGGAGAAGAAGAGATCGGGCAACAAGTTTTCAGAGATTGCGTACCCTAAGTTCCCAATACTGCAGGAAATTTCGAGCTGAAGCCAATAATGATTACTGCCATACAAGATATGGGACAATTTCGAGGAAACAGTCATGAAGACCCAGTTGCTCATGTAACTGAATAAATGAGGATTGTGGCCAGCCTCAATAGTAACACAACCATGCAAGATCATATTGGAAGCGATCTTTGCCCTAACTCACTCATAAAAAGGGGTAGAGATTGGTACTATTCGTTGCGGTTGGATACTGTGGTAACTTAGAGGCCTTTAGTTCAAAAGTTCCTCGACAAGTTTTCCTCATGGGAGAGGAAAAAGAAGATTCTCAGAGACATCACTAATTTTCAATACAATATGGGAGAGGCACTCCACAAAGCATAGGAACGCTTAAATTATTGGTGGATAGGTGCCCAAACCATGAAATGTCGAACCTTATTTAGAATTTGTGTTCGTAAGAGTTTTGCGAATCTGGTGGCTCATAACCTAACTAGTTAGGTCGTCTAAATCAGTGTCAAGTTTCTCGAGTAAGATTGATTTTTGTTGCCCAATTCTAATTTCGGATTTGTTATCTCGTGATTTGATTAATTAATAAAACATATTAGTTCTTTCAAAAAAGAAAAATGAACAAACTATGATTATTAAAGCTATTAAGGAGGATTTTAGTATTTTCGGCTTAATTTTTCAGGATGTTTTAGTCATTGTGACTCAATTTGGTAGTGTCAAGTGTTTGTTTGGTTGGTCTGCAAACCGAATAGCCTACAAGTTAGTTTCGTTCTTGGTCTTTTAGTTTGACTTGTCTTAGTGAATTGATCTTTATGTATTCAGTTTGATATAGTCCTTGTTATTATCCACTATAAAAGAAAAATTGTGAATTGTGACGGAAAATATGTGAAAAAATTTCCGTCACAGTTGTAAATTTTTGTCAGAATTTGTGATAAATTTTTCTGTCACAATTATTTGTAACAACATGAACAACAACAACAAATTTTGTGATAAAATTTTAGTAAATTGTGACATAAACTTTTGTCACAATTCGCTATTTTTCTTATATAGAGTTATAGTGATATGATTTGAAACACTAAATTATTAGCGTTGCGTTATTTTGAATGAACAAACTAACGTCTCTCTCATGCTTATGTGTGTAGATTGGAAAGAAAAAGATAAGTCAGTTGACTTTGAATGAACAAACACAAGGCACTATTGTTGACTCCACGGCACCTATCAACCATGCAGCCTCATGCACGTGGTTAATTATTTTCTTGTTTTATTATCTTGATTAGTTCATAATTTATTATTCATAAGAATAATTAGACCTTGCACATAAGAAATCTTATCATATATCTTCTTGTCTCTCTCTATGATGAACATCATTTTTGTGTCATGACATCCAACTTTTTTGCATACCAATTGGCAAGTCAATTAAGTCGAACGGACCACTTTTTAGCTCATCAATAATTCGATAAAGTTATTTTGATTTCTTCCATTACATGTTGATAAAATAATTCGATAAAGTTATTTTGATTTCTTCCATTACTTGTTGATAAATGATAAGTAGTTTTTTTTTCACAAATAGAATGTTGTTGGGATCAAAATAATTTTTAGGGGATCTTACGGGGAACCCCTTTCTGCAATACACTAAAAACAGATGTTCACCTCATATTTCAAAACTCAGCAATGGAGTACTCATCTTATTCGAAATTGTGTAAAACCGTAAACTTAACGGAATATACTCAATTCTTCTAGTATAAAATAGTTAAATATTTCTAATACCCAAAATACCCTCAATATTTCCCCTTTTCATTCGCCGGAGATTAGCAGTAAAAATAAAAACACTAAATTAAACCACAAAGCGTAACTATTTTGTAAAATTGAAGGCATCATCAGATTTCTCTTGAAAAATGTTGAAGTGGGTGATAAAGTATCACACATCGAAAAAATATAAACCAAAGTGACTACATATAATGGTGCAAGTGATACACTACTAACAAGGTTGACCTTTTAGTATGGGAAGCTCAAACCATTATATGTGGCCCGTTATCATATTCAACATGGTATCAGAGCTGGTTTTGTTCCAGGTCTTGGCCCACTAAGTGGCCCGTTTATGTGTGCATCCCCCTGTGGTCTCCGGTCCGCTTGCAGATGGATATGTCTGCAGCGGCCCACGTGTGGAAGAAAGATACCTACGCGTGAGGGGGAGTGTCGATTTAAAAATGTCCTCACTTTGTGCAAGTGTCGAGCTCACCGATAAAATCAAAATTGTGAGACTCGCACGTGAGGGGAGTGTTGAAGTGGGTGATACAGTGTATATCCCAAATCGAAAAAATATAAAGTAAAGTGACTTCATATAATGGTGCAAGTGAAACCTTACTAACAAGGTTGACCTTTTAGTATGGGAAGCCCAAACCATTATATGTGGCACATTATCACAAGATCAACTAAAAAATGACATAAAATGGACAATGAAATATAAAATTACGATTTTTCAATTTTTTTATAAATATGGACTAAAATAATCATTTTGAAGCAATAAAACTTCATTACACAAAATTATGAACTTTTCTTCATTTTCTACTAATTTTTCAGATTTTTTTTCTATACCATATCTAAAAATGTTTCATTTTGTCAAGAAAACTGTCTTTTAAAATTAAAATAAAAATTAAAACCATTATCATGTTACTCTTGAAAAAAAATACATGAAATCAATACCAAAATCAATCAAAAGGACATGTAAGTTAAAAGTTCTAAATTTTTCTTTATTTTTTTTTCTTATTATTCATTTCCAATTTCAATGACATTAATTTGAAAATTTGAAGTCAAATGAAGCGTAAAATGGTCATTTGACCCAAAAAAACTAATAGATTTGGTTACAATTAACAATAATAAGGGTACTCCATTATTGGGTTTTGAAACAGGGGGGAGTCATATGTTGTTAGTGTATTACATAACGAGGTTCACTGTAATTTCTCTTAATTTTTACAATTAAAAAAATTGAGAAGAAAGTTATATTTAGTAAACAAAAATTGGATGAATATGCAAATGTTTTAAAATAAAAAATGAATGTTAATATAAAACAATAATACATTATTAATTGATGATTCACAAAAAAAAAAATCATAAGATATACAACCAACAAAAACACGATACATGGCTCCCGAGCGCCATGTCACAACCCTAATACTTGGACAAACTCGTGGACTTGCTCCCAACCAGTGGCAACGATAGACTCCTTGCAAGGCTCCACAATTGTGATTGTGCTGTTCAAAGGCATAGTCGCGCCCTCGCGCCCAAGACTTAGCATAACTCAACAAAGTTGAATAAAGTCCCAACAAGACTCAAAACAACTTAACAAATCTCAACCAAAGCCCCAAAAAGACTTAACACAACTCAACAAGACTCATAAGGCTGCGTCATAAGACCAGAGTCGTGATTGTGCCTCAAAGGCATAGTCGCGACTATGCACCCGTGTACGGTCAACATGGTTTAAGGGCGAAGAGCATACTAGAGTCGCGACTATGGTCCTTGAAGCACAATCTTGAATGTGCTACCTCGTACGGTCAACATATTTAAAGGGCGGAAAGCATACCAAAGTCATGATTATGGCCCTTGAAGCACAGTCGCGACTCTGCCACCTCGTACGGTTAACATGGTTCAAGGGCGAAGAGCAAACCAGAGTCGCGATTGTGGCCCTTGAAGCACGGTCGCAACTGTGCTACCTCGGCGAAAAGGAATAAAGTTTCAACGACAACTCCTCCCTAAAGTGAAAAGGAATTGAGAAAGACTAAAGTGAGAAAAAAACAAAAGATTTGATTGTGTGAATGTGTTGAAATTGGGGAATGGGAAAAGAAAGAAAAAGAAGGAAGTGAGGGTAGAATTTTAAGCTCATGAATTTATGAGCTTCGTTTCTTATAACCTTGCACACTCTTTGCCCAAGCCGAACATTATAAGCAAGGAAAGACCTATTGATTATCGTTTGGCCGAAATTCTCTAAATTAATAGAGAATCATGAATGTGATTAACCAATGAGCTCATATCTTAGTTGTGTTTTGACTCAACATTCTAGTAATTTGAGACTCTTGAAAGTGTATTCATTAAAAAACCTCAAGTGACATGTGTGCATTTCTTTGTTGTTTCCTATTCACATTTGAATCATTGAGCTAGGTTTCATGTAGTAGATTTTGGAAGCTAAAATGTGTATGTGTATCATTGAAACTGAACATGTCATTTGAAGTACTCTTGTCATTTATATTGCCTTGTTTGATTGCTTGGTCTTGAATGCATGCGTGTCTTGACTTTGACAACTTTGGACTTGAATGATCATGTACATGTTTGAGCAAGAAACCCATAAAGATTTTTCCTTATCTTTGTTTTTTTTGGTTATTTGTAGTGTAAAGTAGTTTGTATAATTCTCTTTTTCTTTTATTTTTAGCTTTGTTTCATCGAGGACGTGAATCTCGATAGCGTGATTTCATATCATGCTTATCAAGTGTTTTTAGTCGTATTTTCACCATCGTTTGAGCAATTTTGTTCCATATTTAGTGCACTTTTCACTAGATTTCATCCAATTCTTCCTTGTGCCTTGTTAGTACAAAAGTGTGTAAATTCTCATGTTTATTCTTGCATTTGTGGCTCAAAGAGCCCGTTTTATGAGTTCAGATAATTTGCATGCCATTATGTGTTAATTTTCAGGTGTTCATTCAAAGAGTCCAAGCTTGAGAATAAACGGGATGCAAAGGAAGCAAGAAGAGGATTGCAAAGTGGCTAGAAAAGGGCAGTCATGACTGTGACATTTGTCAAAACTTAGTCACAGTCGCGACCTTGTACCTGGAGAAGCAGCTAAAAAGAGTCGCAATTGTGTCGAACATCAGAAATTGTCCACAAATGCAACCTTATGCAAGAAAATCCAAAGAGAAAGACAGTTACGACTGTTCCAAACATCAGAATTTGGCCATAGCCGCAACCCCGTGCAAAGAGAGGTTGAAGAAGAAAGATAGTCGCGACTGTGATGTGGTGCAGAATTGAGGCACAAATGCGACTTCGCATTTGGGCCACATCCGTAAAGTGACAATCCACAGTCGCGACGAGAATAAGATCTAAACAAGAGAGAGTGTGAGATTTTGGACAGAGAAAGATATCATTTAAGATCTAGATCAAGAAGATTTGAAGTTTTTCTACAAAATTTTCTCAACTTCATCAAGTAACTTTATTCTTCTCTTAAATCTCTCCAATTTTATCTCTTGATTGCTCAATTTCATGCTTAAACATTATTGTGATGGATTATTTGATGATTTTCTTGTTTATTGGATCCATGTTTAGCATGATTGGCTAGGTTTTTGTTGTGGAGGTATGTAAATTACCTAAACTTGGTGAAATGTTGTAAATTGATACTTGCAATGCTTGATTATGCTTGATTGATTGATGATCATGCCATGATAGCTTGTGTATAGGCTTGATCACCCTATATGTTTGACATCTTTGATTCTAGACATCTTAGGAATGAGTGCTAGAGTCGTAAGAATGAGCATCAATTGCTTGCGATTCACGTTTGTATCCTAGATGCTTGCGTATTGCATTCAATCCCAATTGTGACTTAGAGTTTAGTTTCGATCAATCCTAACTCTTGATCACATTCGAGAGGATGGAAAATTTCATACTAGACGGTAGGATTAGTTGAGCAATTCGCTTGCTTTCGCTTCCATTGTATTTGTCACATGACACTTAGGTAATTGCATGCCTTCCACATATCATTCTATACATTTGTCTCTAGTCTTGTGTTAACTTTATCTTGTTTTTCATTTATTGAGATTGAAGCAACACACACAATATTTCAAATGATTTCTCTTTGTTATTTCTTTTATTTTGCTAATAGGATAATAACAATTAATTCTATTGAGGTATAGTTAGTGTTTTTTTGTGGAGAAATGACTTTGAGTCTTGCATAAGACTCTTGTATTATTTTGACGATTTTTGGTACACTTGCCATTAGCCCGAACACTATAATAGAAGAGTTAGGCCTCTCGCTATATTATTCATGCTTGTGGAGTAATTCCAATTGGAGGAAATAAATGTTTATTAATTGAATCCTTTCGACCATCAGTTCTTTTGAACCTCGCACTGTGGATCTCATGTCTTTGCAAAAATCCCAAGTCTAAAGGGCAACATAGGTAGGAAATGTTGGTTTTTAGGGCTATTACCCTTTTCCTATGGCAGTGTCTTAGAAACTAATGGCTACTTTATGTAATGGGACACTTGAATTATTTTACTATGGGATTAGGACTTTTGATTTAAGATGGAAATCAATAGTTGAAACTCACTCAAATTGGTTGTTTGATTGAGATTAATCCAATTGTGTTTATCTCATTTTATGAGTTAATGATTAAATATGAGAATCTCACATTGGCTAAAAGAAAAAAGAAAGTAGTGTTCAAATACACTTGGACTTCTAATACTATCAAACAAGTATTAGAGTGGCAAAACGGGTCAGGCACACACGCGCTCGCCTCCCCTCGCCTCAGCCGATCAGGTCGAACTCAAGCTCGGCGTTTGGGCGAATGTCTTGGGTCGAGGGATTCTATCTTTTTGGGCCAAAAACCAATGGGGTTTCTGATTTGAGTCAATTTGACTCTTCAGCTTCTGTAACAGACGCATAAATGCCGATTTTAATTCTTTTTTTTAAGTTTGTTGTTACAGACTTGTTTCCTTCAGCCTCTATAGATGGCTTACTCCCTCTCAATCTCTCTACACCCGAAATCCATATCATAGCCAAAATTATACACTTGTGTTAACACAAGTGTATAATTTTGAATTCGTACTTTTTCATATGAACATTATATGAATATGTGATTGTTATAACTATTGGTTGTTTTGTGTGATGGATATATTGTTTGTATAATAGGTTTTCTGTTAAGGAGTATAGGAAAATATTGATAGCAGTTTTCTTTTTTTAATTTTGCGAGCAAATAGCAAGCAAAAATTGTATATGAATAATTTTGCTCGCGATTAGAAAGCAATTTAGCAAGCAAGTAGCAAGTAAGAACAGTTACTTGCTTATTTGCGAGCAAAATGCAAGCAAATTTTTCACGCTATATTGCTTGCTAATAGCGAGCAAGTTGCGAGCAAATTATATGCTCGCTATTTGCGTGCTAACTTGCTCGCTAATTGCGAGCAAACTTTTTCTTGCTACTTGCTAGCGATGTGCTCGCTACTTGCGAGCAAACTTTTTGCTTGCCAATTGCGAGCAAATAGTGAGCAAATCAGCGTTTGCTCGCTATTTGCAGTCATGTGTTTTGCAAGCAAATATTTGCTCTCAATTTGCTTGCAATTTGCTCGCTAATGAATTTTGCTCGCAAATTTGCTAGCTAGAGTGCTCGCAAATTTAGCAGTTTTTTGTAGTGGTTCTATCTGTTTTGTGAGAGATTTTCGTCCGTGGTGGTCCTAGTTTGGTGGAGGTATGCTGAGGTGCAATAGTTGCTGGAGCGGTTTGTTGGAGTGAACTAACCTGCTGCTTATTACAGATTATCCTGATGAAAAGACTGCCGAATTTATTGTTTCATGGTAGGATGACGATATCTTCTTAAGGCCAGCTCTACTAGCTAGAGCGATCTGGTGAGTTCGTTCTATTTTCATTTTTTGATTATCGCTTCTCTAATTTCTATTCTGCTTTTTTATATTCATGTTCTTATTTGTTCGCTTCTGTGCTGCTTGTTTTTGTTGTTTTCGTTCTCTTTACTTTCTGTTTTCGTGTTCCTCTTAAATCGTGTTTGTTTTATTCGCATTTCCTTTTTTGTTTTCTATTCAAACTTATTTTCTAAATCTCTATTCCGAAAACTTTGTTTTCTCTTTTTATTTCTTGGTTTTCAAATTTATTTTTTATTTTTTTGTTTTCTCAAATTCATTTTTGTTATCTCTAAATGTTTGTTTTTATTTAAATTTCTAAAAATTTTGTTTTCTTCTTTTTCGTATAACTCTCATTTTCCTTCACTAAACTTTGTTTTCCCAAAATCATGTTTCTCTTATTTATGTTATCTTGTTTTTTTTTTCAAATCGTTTTATATTGTGTGGTTATTTCATTATATGTCGCTTATTTTAATATATTGTTTGTTTATATTTATCTTGCTATTGTTGTTGGTGAATTTGGTTTATATCACATCGTGAACAATTCAATAATAACGTAAACTTGGTAAATTGTTAAAATTCATTGTGTGTGCCCTTGAAAATTGTGTGTTGGCCCAATAATTAAAATTCAAACAACAGAAAAATCTTGTTGGGATAAAGATTTGTGGAAATTACAGGTTATTACTCTATTAGATTCCGATTTATCATGTTACTATCTTATTTCATCATGTTACTACCTTGTTAGATCTAAAATGTGTTTCCATTCATTTTGTCTGTTAATTTTAACGAAATTTGACTATCTCATCATGTGACAAGCACATGGCTTTAAATTTTTTCTAAATACCGATTTTGTCCTTCTTCTACAATGGGTCAAGAACAAGTTCAACTTCAAAGTTTCGCCGGAAACTTCAAAGTTTCGCCGGAAACTTCAAATTTTCGCCGGAAACGTCAAAGATTCGCCGGAAATTACAAATCAAACACCATAATCCCCCAAAATTTCAAAGTTTGTTGTTGTTGCTATTTGTTGTGTTTGCTCTGGCACATAGTGGTGGGTTCCCGGCAAGGTATCCAGACCAAGCTGATTGCACCTTCACCGTCAGAGCAAGCAAAGCACACCCGACTCTGGTCTGTGCATTCCAGCGGCAGAGAGGGGAGAGGAAGATTGACAATGGTCTGGGCTGCAAATTCCGGCGACGGAAAGGGTAAAAGACTATCAGCGCTGGTCTGGTCTGCGGGTTCTGGCTGCGGTTAATCCTGAGCCACCACGGCCTCTCCTCCCCGTCCTCGTCCACGATCGAGCCGCCCCGTCTCCGTTGACGAGGGAGCTGGAACTGTGGTCGGAGAAGAGGAGAAGACGAAGCTGTCTTCTTTTTTTCTTTTTTAATTTTAATTATTTTAAATTAATATTATTGACGAAGCATAAAAAATCAGAAATATTCTCGACCAACGAGAATACGACACGTGGCTGCTTGGTAAAA
>JAYMTK010002998.1:0-12914 GCA_036897405.1 Pelargonium myrrhifolium | reverse complement strand
TTTAACTGGAATTGAGTACCATGATCAAAGACTACAGCTTGAGGAAGTCCATATCTTGCAAAAATGTCCTCCTGCACGAAGTCCATAACATTTGCCTGAGTGATGGAACTCAGAGGTCTCAGTTCGACCCACTTGGTGAAATAGTCCACATCCACTACCACAAATCTTTTCCTGTTGAACGTAGGGAAAGGACCGATGATGTCCAGACCCCACATGGTAAATGGCCATGTCACCAGTACTGGGGGCTGTTCCACCGCAGGGGCTCTTGGGATGTCTACATGAATTCGGCAATCGACCCATCTTTTCACGTACCTTTCTGCATCCTTCTGCATTGAAGGCCAATAATATCCAAGTCGGAGTATTCGTTCTGCCAGGCTTCTCGCTCCCTGATGATGGCTGCATGAACCCTTGTGCACTTCCTCGAGTACCCTGATGGCTTCTTCCGGATAAAGGCATCGAAGGAAAGGCTTGCCAGTTGTCGACTTTCTATACAAGTGTCTTCTAAGACTCACAGAGTACCTGGCCGATCTTCGAATAATTGTGTTTGCCTCCGCAGGATCTTAGGGAAGTTTTTTATCATTAATGTAGTCCAAAAGTTCATCTATCCATGTCTTGGCTCCCTCATGGACCGCTTGCACCCGAACGACCTTAATGACGGGGTCACGCTAAATTTGCATCCGCATGCCTTCTGGAATGCTTTCGTAGTCCGAGCTGGCCAGTTTTACCAAAAAATCTGCCTCGTTATTGTCCTCTCTGGTTCACATCTGATTTCCAGAGTCTTGATATGCATTCGAGTCGCCATTTCTAGTCCAGCTATTAATGCCTCGTACTCTGATTGGTTATTTGTCACCTTGAACTCGAGTCTTAACGCCCATGTCTCTTTATCTCCTTCAGGGGACTTTAGCATAATTCCGGCTCCCCCTCTGTTATGATTGGCAAACCCGTCCACGCAGAGTATCCACATATTTTTTGGCATTACTTCATCATCGCGCTCTATTTGTCCTTCATGTCTCTTTCTTTTCTTCTTGTTTTGTTCTTGCCCCCCTTTTATTTCTGGGTTATTTGGACTCTCATGCTTGGGCGCCCCCGTCAGATGTGTGTCATCATCTATTGGTTCGGTGAAGTTGCATTCTGCTATGAAGTCCGCAAGGACTTGGCCTTTGATTGCAGTCCTAGGCTTGAACCTGATATCATAAGAAAATAGTCTTACTGCCAACTGAGCCAACCGCCCTCTAAAGTCCCCATCCATTACTTTTTTCAGGGGCACATCGGTAATGACCGTGATCTGATGGGCTTCGAAATAAGGGCGTAATTTAATACTTGCTTGATACAAGGCAAAAGCCAACTTTTCTATTATGGTGTAGTTCATCTCTGATGGACCCAAGGCATGAGATGTGTAATAAATGGGCTTATGGACTTTCCCTTCATCCTTAACCAAGACTGCTGACACCGCGTGATCGGATGCTGCTAAGTACATTTGGAGTTCATCCTTGGGCATCGGGGTAGTCAATTTTGGGAGTGTAGCCAAATGTCTCTTGAGTTCACGAAAATCTTCGCTACACTCTTGAGTCCATTCAAAGTTTTTGCTGACACTCCTCAGGGCTTTAAAAAATGGTAGGCTCCTCTCCACGGATCTGGAAATGAAGCGACTCAGGGCGGCTATGCGTCCTGTCAGTTGCTGGACTTGTTTCAAGCATGTGGGTTCTCTCATTGTCATTAGGGCCTGGACTTTGTCTGGGTTAGCTTCTATACCTCTTTTGCTGACTATCACCCCAAAGAATTTTCCTGAACTTACACCAAAAGAACACTTGGTTGGATTTAGTTTCATATTATAGCATCTTAGAGTGGCGAAGGTTTCCTCAAGATCAGCGAGGTGAGACTCCATTTTAGGAGTCTTAACAATTACATCATCAACATAGACCTCAAGGTTTCGCCCAATTTGTGAAACGAAAACCTTATTAACCATTCGTTGGTATGTGGCTCCAGCATTTTTAAGTCCAAATGGCATTACTATGTAATAGTAAATGGAGTCTGATGCTATAAATGCAGTTTTTTCCTGATCACCAGGATACATTTTGATTTGGTGGTACCCAGAGAAAGCATCTAAGAATGAAAAGACTTTATGACCCGCTGTGGAGTCTACAAGTTTGTTTAAGTTTGGAAGAGGGTAGTCATCCTTTGGAAACGCTTTATTCAAATTCGTGAAGTCGATGCACATCCCTCATTTCCCGTTGCTCTTTTTTACCATGACCACGTTAGCCAACCATTCGGGATACTAGAGTTCTCTAATAAATCCAGCCTCGAGGAGTTTCTTTACTTCTTCTATGATGGCCTCGTCCTTCTCTCGGGAGTAGTTGCGCCTCATTTGCTTCATAGGAATGGCCTCATAGAGGATGTCAAGCCTATGCTCTGCCACCTCTGGATCTATCCCGAGCATGTCCGCGGGGACCCATGCAAAGACGTCCTTATTTCTTTTAAGGAGACTTATGAGCTCATCCTTCCCATCAGGGGGCAAGTGTTTTCTAACTTTAGTTATTTTGGAAGAGTCTTTATCGTCCAAGACTACATCTTCAGTCTCGCTTCTGGCTTCTGGACGCACTTCCTCTATCCACAAGTCTAGGTCTTCCATGGATACTTCAACTCGGCTGGCCCTGACTATGTCTTCTTCCATTTTTGCCTCGTCCTCTTCATTCTGATCTTGAGGAACAAGGTTTCCTTCTTTTTCTACTTCATCTCCCAATAGATTTGTTTCTTCCCCAATAACAACCTCTTCAGGATCGTCCCCCTCTTCCCCAATGATTATAGGATGGACATGTACTCCCTTAGATGACTGAGATTTGGACTCTTCGAAGGGAAGTTTTTCTTGACAAGTACAAGTATGTTGAGGACAAGGTGGGGACTCTAGGCTTCGACTGAGTTCTGGCTTCGTCGAGACCTTCTCTACTACCCTCTTTTTAGCTTTTGGAGTCTCGACAGTCGAGGTGGACCCCTTGGACATTGCATTTCTTTGTGAGTCTGGAGTAGTCTTCTCGTCTAGGACTATTGAAGTTGGTTTAAAAGTGTCCTTCAGGGGCAAGTGTCCGAGTTTTGTCTTTTTAATTGAGTTGTTGACCCCTTTTGTTTCCTTATTCTCAGTACCCAGCCCTCTTTTATAACTGGTCGCTGACGCACATGAGGCTCCTTAGTTTGGTCTCGGACCACAAAGGGAATTTTGCTCTCATCTACCGTGGGCTTAGGAGCAACCCCGTTCTTCAGCATGGACTTTCTCATATCATGGGACGGGTAGATGGCGTTAACTTCTCGCTCTTTTCCCTTTGTCTTTCTGATTAAATACTCTCACACTGCTCGAGGACTCGCCAGGAGAACTTCTACCCATTGCCTTGTGGGGAACTTTACTCGTTGATGGTTACCACTCGGTACCATATCAAATGTGTCTATCAATGGCCGTCCAAAGATGGCGTCGTGGTCTGATGGTATGTCAATTACCATAAACTCGCAGACCCGTGTCTTCTCCTGCGGGTATTCTCCTAATGTAACCGGCAAGCTGATTACTCCCTTCATAGTGGTGACAACATCATTGAAGCCCATGAGTACACCCTTGAAGTCCTTCAAAGAACTTGGCTTGAGTCTGAGCCGAAGGAAGGCGTACCAGTATAAGATATTCACCTGACTCCCATTGTCTATGAAAATTCTTTCCACGTTTGTCCCTACAATTGCTCCATTAATAATTAGGGGTTCCTTCCTCATGGATCCAGGAACTAGCTCTTCCTCCCTTAAGAATACAATCTTGGACCAGTCTCTCTCTTCAATCTTCTTGGGAGGTGAGTCCACCTTAGCTCTTTCTAATTGGTTCAGAGCATTGATCTTTGCTTTTACGTGGGATATTGATACCTGTTGGGTCGGGTCCTTTTCCTTGATCATATGGATGGTGTACGTATCAGAGGAGTACGCATTGACCTTGTGGATATTTCTGGAGGGTCCTTCATCGGCTTCGTGATCTCTCTTCTGCCCGCGATCATATTTGGCCAGAAACTGACTCAATCTTCCTTCGACCACAAATCTTTCCACCGCGTTCATTAGATAATAACACTCTTCAATGTTGTGCCCATAGCACTTATGTAGGGTGCAATACTCATTGGTTTTATTGCCTCGAAGTTCTCCCTCTCTTACTCTTGGGGCGGTAAAGTCTTCGTTGGCCAACATATAGTCACACACCTTCTGGTAGGTGGTGTTCAGAGAGACTCTTGTACCGTTGTTTCTTCTGACTGCCGAGACCATAGATGAAGATGGTGCGAAGGGTGGTAGGTCCTTTCTTGGTGTAATCGGAGTCTTCTCGTACTCCAGAGACTTGTTCTTTCCTTTCCATCCCTTTTTGCCATTTCTCTGAGATAGGTACGTGCCTCCTTTTCCTCGGCTATCAAATTGATCCCTGGAGGAAGTCTTTCTATTAACTTGTTCCAGTATATCCTCTGCCCCCACATGACTGTGAGCTACTACCAACATTTCTTCACAAGTCTTTGGAGTCTGAGTAGCGTAGGCGAGTTGCAGGTTGCGAGACCTCACTCCTGCCTGGAAGGCCGTCATAATTGTCTCGTTGGTGGGACCGTGACATTCATTTATCGCCCTTCTGAACCTATCGACATAGCTCGACAAGGACTCATGCTCACCTTGCTGAATTCCTATCAGGTAGGTTTTGTGCTTGAGAGCTTTGCCTGAATAAGCGAATCAATTGGTGAATTTTTTGCGGAATTCCATCCAGGAGGTGATGGACCCTTCCTCGAGCCCACGATATCATGCATGTGCCTGACCATAGAGAGTACTAGCAAAGATTCGACACAGGGTTTCATCACAATTGGTCTGATGAGCCATTGAGAGCTAGAAGGTCGTCACATTGTCCACGACAACAGTGAACCCATCATATTAAAACTCCTTGGGTTTAATTCGCGAATCCGCAAGAGAAGCCCTAGTTTCTGGACTAAGAGGAGAGCTGGCGGTGGAAGTTGTCGTCTTCTTAGGTATCGCAGTTGCAACCATATCTAGCAGAATTTTCATTTGGTCCTTCATAGATTGAACCTCATGAGCATTTGTAGGCACCACAGCTTGGACTTCAGGAGAAGGAACAACTGCCGGGATCATTGGTTATGTTACTAGAGGAATGATCTGGGGAACACTAGGAGGCACCACTGGAGGGAAGATTGTCGGTGCTGGGTCCTCTTTAGGAAGAGGGACTTCTCGAGTCCTGCGGAGAGGATCCTGAATTGTCGGTTCTCCATGATTACGGTGACGAGGACTATTCACCGTTCCAAAATTAGACCTAGACTCGTCTCGCCTGTTAGAGCGTTCATGGGTTTGAGACCTTCCCGTCTCGGAGTCTCTCAATCCTTCTTCAGTTCCCGAATGTTCGTCATTCTGTGACGAGTTCGATCATGGGTGCGCTCTCTTCTTGCATCCCGGTGACGAACCTAATTATCATCCTGTGCTGTTTCTCTAAGGTTGCGATGGTGGGTCCGGCGGTGTTCTTGAAAGGCGTGAACGAAGGTCCTCTCCCTCCTTGATCGCACGGGCGCAGGTACCTCTCGAGGCTCTCGAGGATCTTGGTTTTGTGGATCTTGATTCTGAAGCAAAGGTGTGATGGGAACAGCCGGAGTGGCTGGAACCAGGGGAGCCGCTGGCACTTGAGAAGTCCTTAAGAACTCAGTGAATTGCTGGGCAAATTTGCCCATTATGGCCTCAAGTCCTCGGATAAAAGTATTCCCCACAGGAGGAGTTGGTAGAGCAGGTGTTTATGCCTAAAATATTTGGCTCTTTGTAGACCAATGACAGCAGAACACGTGGCACCACAAGAAACGCTTCGCATAAGTCTGGTAAAGCATCCCCATGAACAGTAACAAAGCACGTCCCTGTGAACAGTGACTGAGTTCCCCAGAGAAAGTAAAGAAATGCTGGAGACCCAGAATGCTGAGGACTTGAGATGTCTGGGGATTGGATTAGCAACTCCCCAGTCACTCACTGCCAACGTTCTCTCCCAACATACTAGCCCAGCTCGTGTAACTGAATCACAGCTGGCATAACAAACTCTGACATGACAGGTAACAGGCTCGAGCGCCTCCATTAATAAGGACGAGCCACCTGGACGCCTCCGCTGAGTCAGCATTGACCAAGTCAAACACTCCCGTGGGGGTTGCTTGCCGCCAAAGTCACAAAGCTTGCGAAATCGAAGCACCCCATGAGGAACTCAACACCATAGAAATCTATAAATACCCCTGTAAACAATGTAATGGGGATCGATTCCCATATACTAAGAGAAACTCTGTCAAATTTGTACTTTGAATACACTATTCGAAATAAGAGCTATGCTCTTGTGCAGTTACTGTTCATCTCTGTTTACTGTTTTTGGTTGATTCGATTCTCTGAATTGTTTCATCTTCGTTTCACTTGATCTCTTCTCATTCGCTAGCGTCCGTGTTTGGATCCAAAAATCCAGACGCGAACAGTGATTCCATTGTCGGGAACGTCTTTAGCTAACGTCTCCTCTTCTTTCTTTCCTTCCTCTTGTTCATTTCTGCAAATTTTGTTGTCTTTTTCTCAGATATGGCGAGGCCAAAAAATCTCAACATCAAACTCGCCAAACCAGCTCAAGAGTCATGAGATCTGAAATACATATCCCTTCGATTATGCCTCCTCCTGAGGAAAGGGATCAGGAACAAGAGACACCTGCTCCTACTCGTTCTAACGTGATTTCCTGTCTCGGAAGTCGTCTTGATCCGAGGACTGGTCAAGAAACCAAAACGGCCGAAGAAGTACGAGAGGAGATGGTGCGGAATTCTGATCTGAGAACCAATCTTCGCTCTGCACACGCATGAGATCCTCCCTCGCCTCGGCGATCACGCTATCGTTCTGCTCCCGCTGCAGATCCTCCCGCTCCTGCGGATATTCCTGTTCATCCTCCAATTCCTACTCATAATCTACAGGAAGATGACGATCCTTTCTCAAATGGCATCCTTATGGCCGGTACGGTGACGACCATGAATAATTTCAACAATCTGATGACCGCACTCCTGCAAGCGGCTGATCGGAGAGGCCGCGGTTGAGTTCCTACTCCTCCTCGGGGACACGAACCTCCGACTCAGATTCCGACGAGTCAGATTCCTCCATCCTTTCCGTCTCACGCACCAGGTCACGTCCCATTCTCCGATCCTATAGGTCCTCATAGATCTGGAAGGACCGAGCCTATTCACCAGCAGCATCCTGTTTCTCAGCATCCAAGGCCTCGAGATGCTCGTCAGGGAAATTTCCCCTGCCAGGTTCCAGTAGGACGCGGAACCCAGGCTTATAGAGAGTGTGATGAGGACCTGGACCGGCAAAACCGACCAGAGGACTACCCTGCGTCACGCCACTGCCGCCGCACACGGGAAATGCACTATGATGCCTCCAGTTCTAACGAGTTAATGTCTTGCAGTCCCTATCTTCAGGCCTTCGACGAGGAGTTGTCTCGGGCACCTCGTAGGGACGTGCCGATTCATCCTACCGCCCCAAAAATTCCTATGGTTCCTCCTCCTCCACCCGAATTTCTCAAGAAAAACATGAGGAGGAGCTCAGACTCCAGCAAGTTTAGGAAGAAGTGAACATGCTCGCTGCAGCGGCCACACTTGTGTCTTCTTCTGCCCCTCTCTTCACCGGGAATCCTCTGTGCCTGCGTCTACGAAACGCACCTCTAGACTCCAGCGTCAAAAGAAATCCCAAAGACCCCAAATATGACGGTCTAACCTCTGCTATCGAACATATCTCAATGTTTGAGCTTAGCATGGCCAATCAGACTGATCAGGATGCCGCGAAAGTGTAAGTTCTTCGCAGCAACTTTCGCCGGCCAAGCTCTGTCCTAGTACCGTAAGCTTCCAGACGGTTTCATCGAATCCTGGGAAGATTTCAGGATCAAGTTCCTGACGAGGTTCGCTTCGTCAGAGGATCTCCCCAAACCAAAGACTTATCTCTTCAAAACTAGTAACAGCATGGGGAGTCTCTCTCTGCCTTCCTGAAAAGGTTTAGAGATGGCGTTTTTGAATGTGAAAGCCCATCTAATGATCTTATTATGACCGCCTTCCTAGGAGGCGTAAATGATAAACATATGAGGAGGTCCTTCGCTGATTTACCCCCGAAAACCTGGGAAGAAATGCTGGCCATTACTTAGAGACATGCCAACTTTGACCAAACCTGGGAGCCAGAGAGCAATAACCAAAACAGGGCCTTCTCCAACAACAATAACAACCACAATGGCGGTGGAAATAACCATAATGGTCAGGGAAAGGCAAATATCCGGACCAGGGAGCAGAGCTATGCTCCTCCCAGGAAAGATCTACCTCCTCTAGCTCCTCCCAGGGTGTCTTAGATTTATCTAGACTATAAGTTTAACATCTCCCATGAGAAACTAGCAGAATACTTGATCACAACCAGGGATCTAACGCCCCCAAAGTATGAAGGGGATGTCATTAAGGGGCCCTCTCCAGACGCGTTTTGCCATTTCCACAAGTGTTGTGGTCACACCACAGAGAAGTGTTATGTCCTCGCAAACGCAATAGCCAGAGTAACTCCCCTAGGGAAGCTTGATCAATTTTTAATCAAAGGCTGCAACAATAATAACCAAAACCAGAAGAGAGGCCGGAATTGGAATAATCAAGGGAACAATGCTCAAACTGTCAACCGTGTTGACAGAACTGCCGAGGACATCAAGGTCATTCGCATGATCACCGAAAGGAAACCATCGGAGCAGCAGGAGGGTATGAGGCAGGTGAAAGCGAGAATAAATGCCCTGAAGGTGCTGGAAAATACAATTGATACTCCCCAGCTTACCCCGACCAAAGAATCTTGGAACATAATTATATTCTTCCGCGAGGACGAGCTGGCTCCTCCGGATATGAGGAATGAGCCTCTGATTATTAAGGCCTCTATGGAAGGGGTGACAGTGGAGAGGATTTTTATAGACAATGGCAACCAGGTCAATATCCTCTATTGGGATGCATTCCAGAATCTCGGTCTGAGGGCTTGCTCCCTGCAACCATATTTTGGGGTGCTGGTCGGTTTCATCGACGCTGCCACCAACTTGAAAAGGCACTGTGAGAATCCCAATCTCCCTGGGGGTATACCCCTAGAGAAGGACCTGCGTTTGCAAGTTCTTAGTTATATATATCCTCTCGGACCACAACGCCATCTTTGGGCGCCCTTTGATTGAAGCATTTTGAGATGGTTCCGAGTGGGATTCATCAGCGCCTCAAGTTCCTGACAGATGAGGGTGTTTCTGTTCTCAGGGCGAATCCCCGGGCGGTTTAGGAGCATATAGTCAGACAAGAGAAAGAGAAAAAAGGGGGTCGAGTTGATGTCATATACCCCTCCCATGATATGAGGGAGACAATGTTAAAGAAGCTTGAAGTTCCTAGGGCTCGAGAAAATGGAAAACAGATTGCCCAAGAATCCTCCCTGACCACAACGTCCCAAATTCCTCAGAAAAAGTTGAGGACCTCAACTCCCCAACCAAATCCCAACCTGGCTAGTTCTAGCAGGTCTCGGATCCTCCCCCAATCATTCCCTCTCCTCTGCAAACAAATAGGGTCTCACTCCCCCAATTCCACTAGAGGAACGCTGGTAGTAAGAAGGAGTCCCAAGAAGACCAACTTCCTGTTAAGTTGCCTCCTCCTCCTCCTCTGCCCGAGAATGTGATCCCAGAGAGGATCTACCTTCTAGAGATCCTCAAGGAGGATGACGAGATAACTATGCAAGCCCTTTTCCCCCCCATAATTATTGGGGAAAGATGGGACGATAAGGAGGAACCTCTCCCGGACGAAGAAACCTGGCAAGAAGTTGAGGGTCCCCAAGAAGAGAATCTCTTGTGCGAGATGACCAAGCATGTAGAATCGAGGTCAATAAAATGCAACCAGGTGGAAGCCCTCCTTGAAAGCATCAATTTCCATATACCAAGAATCGCCCCAGAGATCTAAGAGCCTTATTCAGACACCCTCCCGGGCGAAGAAAAAGAGAATGCGAGCAAGGAACACGTAAAAAAGCTCCTTGATGCTGAGTTCGTCCGGAGAATAAGATATACTGAATGGATGGCTAACGGAATCATGATCAAACGGGTGTGCGTGGACTACACCAAATTCGGCGGAGTCTACCCAAAAGATGAGTACCCTTCGCCTCAAGTTAAATAAACTTGAAAATTTTGTTGCTAGACATGAATTTCGATCTGATGATCTTCATGATGCCCATCAGATGAAAATGTATTCGGGAAAAAATCATAATTTGTTGCAGCAGATCTTATTTACTTTTATGTGGTAATGCTTTTTGGTCTAAAAATGCATGAGCAACTTACTAACGAGTAGTAAACAAAGTTTTGCTTCCCAGATTAAACGAGGCCTGGAGGCTTACGCCGATGATGTACTGGCCAAAACCCCAAAAATGGGTCCCACCTGGATGATTTCCAGAAAGTTTTGCCATCCTCGGGGAATTTCAGATGAAACTGGACCCATCAAAATGCTCTTGGGAGGTGTAAGCCAAAGAGTTCCTGGGGTTTCCTGGTCGGTGAACACAAGATCGATGGTAACCCGGACAAAGTTCAAGCTTTGATCCACTATGGGGAATCCGACTTGTATAAAACAAGTTCATAACTGGGAAGAACATCCTGGGAAAACTACCTCCAAGAGCAAGAAGGGTTATTCCTTGAGGTTGGCTGGGGAACACGAGTCCCCGGAGATCTCAATGGCTATATACGGTTTTACTCCGTGACGGCCAATATCCTGGTTGATGAACGTGAGATCGATGTTAATCCGGACAAAGTTCAAGCTTTGCTCCATGATAGGGGATCCGACCGCATAAAATGAGTTCATAACCAGGCTCCCTGATCGACGAACGCGGGATCGATGTTAACCCGGACAAGGTTCGAGCCTTGATCCATAAAGGGGGATCCGACCCGCGCAAAACAAGTTCGTTATCAGGCGCAAAACTCCCCATATATAGTTCTACTCTGTGACGGGAGGGAGCAAGTGCTCACCTTATCCAGGGACTACCTGAAGAAAGTCCTTTGGGGGGACTACCCCTGGGGGCACATCTCCCCAAATACGGTTCTACTCCGTGACGGGAGGGAGCAAGCGCTCACAGTTTTAGGGACTACCTGATGAAAGACCCCTAGGGTTACTACCTTTAGGGGCAAAAGTCCCAAATAGGGGTTTGCTCTGTGACGGGCACAACTCCCCAGATACGGTTCTACTCCGTGATGGGAGGGAGCAAGCGCTCACAGTTTCAAGGACTACATGATAAAAGACCCCTAGGGGTACTACCTCTAGGGGCAAAAGTCCCAAATACGGTTTCTCTGTGACGGGCACAACTCCCCAAATACGGTTTCTCTGTGACGGGAGGGAGCAAGCGCTCACAGTTTCAGGGACTACCTGATGAAAGACCTCTAGGGTACTACCTCTAGAGGCAAAAGTCCCAGATACGGATTCACTCCGTGACAGGAAAAACTCCCCATATACGATCCTACTCCGTGACGGGAAGGAGCAAGTGCTCAAAATCCGAGCAAAGTCTTGGTTCATGAACACATGATTGATGTTAACCCGGACAAAGTTTAAGCTTTGATCCATTATGGGGGAATCAACATGGCAGAATCGATGATAACCCGGACAAAGTTCAAGCTTTGCCCCATTATGGGAGATCCGATCTGTAGAAAAGAAGTTCATAGTCAGGAGAAACATTCCTATATACAGTATCATTACCTGACGGGCAAGGCCCTAGCCAATGAGCACAGGATTGGTGTTAAGCCGGACAAGGTTCAAGCCTTGCTCCATTATGGGGGATCCGATCCACATTAAAAAAAAATGTATGCTCCGAGAATAACCCTAGGAGAACATGATCATATGCTAAATTTTTATCCTCAGATTTTTTTTTGGGAGACATGAGCCTCAGAAAAATTCTCTTCCCAAAAATTCTCATCCCCGGAAATTTTTCATCCCCTGAAAATCTATGTCCTCAGAAAATTTTCATTCTCAAAATCTTCTAAATCCCAGACGTTTCTATCTTCTCAAAACTCCTTACCTTCCCAAACAACCACAAGAAGCATTACTCCTCGGAAGTCTTACTACTCCAAGTGATAATGATAAATCATTCTCACTCAAAGTGGGGGGGAACAATAAATCTCCTCAATCAATAAAAAGTTATGAAGACATCTTCTCTCCAAAGATTATCCGAATCTGAACGGGTATATCTCAAGAGGCTACAACTACTCAAGAAATTAACAATTTTATGATGACATTCAGAAGAGAGACACGTGCAGAAGATTGGTGAAATATTCATTGATAAATATGACAAAGATACAACCATTGTTAAAAAGAAAAGAGAGGAAAAACATCGGAAAGGACTCTACTTTTCTTCAGAGGGACCTTTGATGGGACCAGATTTATATTTGGGTCCTTCCTCGGAAGGGCCCACTTGAGTGGCGAGTTTCTTTTTGAACTCTTCCACTATAGTCTGCAACCTCTTGTTTTCCCTGGCCAACTCACCATTGGAGGTCTCCAGTGCAAGTTTGGCGGCGATGTCTTCTTCTATCACGATGAACTCAGGCTGGGGAGCAGTCCCAGTCTGGGGAAGGTCTCCCGGATTCCCCATATCCCCCTCCCCAGCTGATAACTAGTAAAATGTACTAGTTATTGGACCCTAATTTATGCTATTTTGTCCTCATTTTGCTGCATACTTCACCTAGTTAGTCTCTATTCTCCCGTTTTAGGCCTTGAAACACAATTCTTGTCACTCGAGAGGCTGATAGTGAACTTTTACGCATTTTCGGTTATTTTGTACAGAATTTAGTGCTTTTTACGCTTATTTGTGTCACTTTTATGCTTGTCCTATTTTTCATGTCTTATCTCAGGTTGGCA
>JAYMTK010002997.1:0-12917 GCA_036897405.1 Pelargonium myrrhifolium | reverse complement strand
ATAACTTTATATCCAATCCATCATAATCCAAAAAGGGGCTTTGGATTATTTTATCCATCATATGATGGATATAAACCACATAATGGATTTCAAAATTCAATCCATCGTTGTCATCAAACGTTGGATAAAACAATATAATGAATTTCGAAATCCATTCCACTACTATTTCCATATGATCAAACACATCCTAGTGGTTCGACCCATGGATTCTTTTGGGGTTCTCGGTGGGTCCGTCAAGGCAACCCATTTTCTCCTGCTCCTTTTATTTTGGCCCAAGAGATCCTTAGCCGGAATATTGAGTCTTTGATTTTCAGCGGGGATACACAACCTTATCACTGTTAGAGTCACGGGTTGTCAATTTCCCACCTCATGTCTACTAAAGACACTATCGTGTTTTTAAAAGGGCGTCATTCGTCTCCGGCGACCTTTTTAAACTTTTTAACTTGTACGAGACATCGTCCGAACAAATGGTTAATTTTGAAAAATGTCGTTTTTATGTTGCATCCTTGTCCTCTCTCTCGAATTAATTTACTGGCTTATTGGACTGGTTTTCAGTATGGTACCCTCCCACTCTGCTATTTGGGTGTTCCAATTGCGCGGTGGAATTCCAATTTGTGGTAAATAAATTTGTTTCAAAACTAGCGGGTTGGAAAGAGAAGCTCCTTTCGGCAGGTGGTCGTTTAGTTTTGATTAAAAGCGTCTTAGCTTCCATTTCAGTATATGCTTTATCGGCATGTCGGGTTCTGAAGTCAATCTTGACGCGATTACATGGCATTATGACATCTTTCTTTTGGTTTTCGAATTCTAAAACCCATCCATTGGAAGGCTTGGGACTGTGTATGTCATCCATTGACTGAGGGGGCTCGATATTCGTAGTTTATTCGAACTGTATCAATGCCTTCTTGACAAATTGGCTTAGAGCTATATTTCTAGTTTGACAGTGTGGGCGCGATATATGCGGTCTCGTTTCGGGAATCCGTTATCATTTGTCTCTGTCTTTTTTAGGATCGTATTTATGGAGGGGCATCTCTCCTATGATCCCAAAATTGTTATCCCTTTGTCGTTGGGAGTTGGGTCGGGGTATGGCAAATTTTTGGCTTGACGGTTGGTGTGAATCAACTCCTATTTTTAGCAACCTGTCGATATCATTGGCGGAGGTCCTTTCTTCTCAGGCAACAGCGTCCAATGCAACAGGTAGGGGGCTCCCAGCGTCTGGCAGCACCACAACGATGCGTGTTGGATCCGGCGGAAGCGAACCTCCTGATCTTCTTGCCGACAGTGGATGGTTAGTTTTCATACAAGGCATACTGGTTATATTTTTTGCAATCTGGGTACTACATTTCAATGGTACCAATTTATTTGGAATGATTTTATTCTCTCGCGCGTTGTTGTATTTATTTGGAAACTCCTTCATGCTATTGTTCCAGTGGATGAGGTGATTTCGAGATTGGGGATTCCTATAGCATCTAGGTGTTTATGTTGTTCGTCCCTAAAGACTGAATCGTTGGACCATCTTTTTGCTGGTGTGGATTTGGCCCGAGGAGTTTCGGCAGAGATGGGTCGATTTTTGGGTGTTTACGCTATGTCGGTTACGGTGACAGAAATGTTTGGGCTGTTTCTGTCTCAATGCAAGTGAAAAGTAATTTTCAGTTTCTTGAGGACGGTGACAGTGTAAGTATGATAACTTGTGCGGCTCCCCGGGTTTGGCGTGTATCCAAATTTGTGTTAGGTTCATCAAACTATTCTCGTTGTTCTGGGTAAGACGTATTGCTTAATTCACTTGGTATTCCTTGTGAGGTCGTCAACGGATTCGGTTCTTTTGGCCTTTTGTATTCCTCTTAGCGCAGGCACTAACAATTTTGCCGAGATCATGGGCCTTTTTCATGGTCTGACGTTATGTCGCGATAGAGGTATTTCATTATATTTGGTTCGTATGGATTCTAAATTCATTGTTGAGGTTATGATGGGTCTGGTAGCATGTCTGTGGGCTCTCACCTACACAAAGAGAGCTTGTAGTGCTTTGTTGGGCTCGATTTAGGTCACTCACATTTTGAGAGAGGCGAATGGTGCAACAAATTGGTTAGCGAGTCATGCATTATCTCAATCATCTTCTTGTGTCTCGAAGAACATTGACAAGTTTCCTAATGTGTTTCGCTCCATTCTAGATAGGTATTTTATTGGTAGACCGGTTTTGAGAGCGGGAAAATTATTTATGTAATGTTTATGCATGCATTTGGCCTTTGTTTAGGTGCATTTTTTAAGAGATGAGGTTTATTATGTCCCCCTCTTTTCTGTATTTTTTTCTCATTTTCTCATAAACAGGTAGGGGTCCGGTCAAACCCTTCACCATCTCAGGTGGCGTTTCTATAATAATAATAATAATAATAATAATAATAATAATAATAATAATAATAATTATTATTATTATTATTATATAATTATAATTATAATTATAATATATAATTATAATTATAATTATAATAAATAAATAAATAATATATTATTATTATTATTATTATTTAAAAGAAAAAAAGAAGAAGAAAGGATCAGATCTCCAAATTGGCTGACTTGTATGATTCCTCCAATGGTTTCTTCGAGGAACATCGTCGGGAGGGACATCCGCCACCAAAAAACAATCACACACACCTACTGAGGAAAAAAAAAGTTGACTCTGCGGAGATGATTTGATTTCACTTCATGGATACTCCTTACAGGACTCGGATCTGCACTCCTACGCCTCTTTTTAAATTCGAGGTCCGTCCATTTCCTCCGCTCTTGCTTTGTTTTCTTCACCGTTGACACTTCCTATTTTTCGAGTGTCAATTTCGTTTTCTATTTTCTTTTTTTGCTTCATGGGTTCAAGATGCATATGTTTGATCTTTTTGTTTTATTTTGTTTTGTTGAGGTTATGATTTTTTTCTTCTTCTCAGATTGAGTGTTTTTCGGCTTTTTTTCAGCCCACTGTCCAATCCATCACTCAATTTTCTCTCATCTCCTTGTATGATGCTTATATCATTTCTCTGTCCTTTTCTTTACTAAGCTTCTTCTTCTCTATTATTCCACTGAGCTCAGTGCACTCAACATTGAAGTTGGTTAGATCTGAAAACCCCAAAACACCAAAAAATAAAGGGTTAATTACAGTTTCATACCTTGTACTATACCCCATTTGCAATTCACTCCCATGAACTACCAAATTAACTTTTTACTACCTAGTACTTTCATTATGTTAACAAATAGGTATGTCTTCCAAGTAATGTAACAGAAAATGCTTTTTTGGATGTCACGTGCACTGCACGTGGATAAAAAAAAAATTCTAAATGGCAAAATTGCTCTTCATAGTTCTAACATTTCACTACCGTATACTTCATAGTTCTAACATTTCACTACCTTGTACTTCATAGTTCTAACATTTCACTACCCTGTACTTCATAGTTCTAACATTGCACTGCCATGTAACCACCATCTCTGCCTCCTTCGTCGTCTCCTACAAGGGGTACTTTCGTCATTTACCTACTTAACAGACGGAAGTTTAACAACAGACCTATTTGCAACGGTTTGGAAAGTACAAGGTAGTAAAAAGTTAATTTGGTAGTTCAAGATAGTGAACTGCACATGAGGTATAGTACAGGGTATGAAACTGTAATTCACCCAAAAATAAAACCTTGCTCCAAGAACGATCTGGAAAGGCACTCCCTATTTTAGAAATGAGCATAACACAGGGACTAATTGCATGAATGAATAATTAATTTTTGAGTTGTCATCTGTAGCAACAAAAAATGTGATTTTGTTTGTGATTTTTTTTTTTAAAATTTGTTTAGGGATTTTACACAACATGGTTCTTGAATTGGTTATACTCTAATGATAGGTTGTAATTTGATTTTTGTTTTGGAATTTAATTTGATAGGTTTTAATTGGTTCAAATTTGATTTCGGTAATTTGTTTTCCGGCGAGATTCTGCAGAATTCGACGACAATATGCAAACTCCTACAAGAGTTGGTTGAAGATCTCGCCAAAAAATTCAAACATGAAGAAGGGTAAAATTGTCATTTTTATTAAAATTGAAGACATATGCATGACACATGATGAGTGTGTGATTTTGTCCAAGTTAACAGACGGAAAGAATCTTAGTTAGTTTAGGATAGTCAACAGTTACAAACCAAAGTTGAGGGTAATCATATGCAAATGGTGTCAATTACAGGATTGTTATGAGTAAATACCCCTTTTATTGTAATGTAAACATGGGATTATTCATGATCTTGTTGGGTGCACATATTTTTTGTGTGTTTTCAAATGCCAAACAAACGGGACCATAGACATGAGAGATCACCTTCACAAGGAGGATCTCCGACACGTACTCTAACTTACAAGATCTGAATTCGATGTTCTCCACCTATATCTAATTAATTTTTTGTTATAAATTTTTAAATAAAAACATATAACATTTTTGGAATATTTTGTTGTATTATATTTGTAATTTTTAATGTTATTTAGTTATATATATATATATATATATATATATAATTATGGCTTATTTTGTTAATATTATACTATTAATGATAGTAATTGATAGAGTATGAGATATAATAATATTAAATTATAAATTGTTATTAAAATATTATTATTCAATTTTAATAATTAAATTTAAATTAATATTGTATTATTTATACATTTACCTAAATATTATGATTTTATAATTTAAATATGGATTAATAAATTGAATAATGATATTTTTATAATTTTAATAAAAATATATATTTAAATATTAATATAATATCTCCTAATTCAAAAGTATATATTTTAATCCAATTTTTGACGAACACGACAGGATAATGACGTCGTAATATTTTTTGAATTATTGTGACGTCGGTGCGACATTTGGTTGCCCATACAATTTCAAAAATTATGATGTTGTTCATAAGGCTTTTGCGACGTTCACGTTATCGCACACACATCGCACTAAAACTGCTACCCAATGAATTGGGACGTCTATGTGGCGTCACAAAAACACATACCCATCGCAATCCGCTCGCCAAAGACATCGCAACTTTGATTTTTTTTTTTTCCGGTTGTAGTGTACATGTCCTAAAAGTACTAAACCGTGAGATTTCTACTAAAGTTAATGTCTAGTTGTTGCTAGTGAACACCCTTATAAAAAAGATTTTAAATTTAAAACGTAAGTTCACTAGTTTCTGTGGGGGTATAAGTTAGTTAACTAGGTAGTTGTTTAAACTGAAACCTCTACTGAAAGCTAGATTTACATATAATCTACATTTCCCTTTTCTCAATGTATTTATGGGGGATTGTTGGAGAATCATTTTGGAGCAGCAATCGCCGAAAAAGCAAAATAATAGTACACTGATTAAGGTGGGTAATATCTTCTTTAGACCATCCTTTTTTCAAGGGAGATATATGTGAGTTCTTCCCAATTATTTTTTATTTTCTACTCCTATATCATATTTAGTTTATGTTCTAATTGTTTTTCCTTATTGTTTGTTCACTATTTGGGTTTATGTATACCAATTGGTGTCTTACCGATATGACTGTTTCAATTGGTGTCGGGCTTTTATGTGTTTTTGACTAAATTCGTTTTACAAATTGTTTTAGCAATTAGTGTCTTTGGTGACTATTCTACTTGATGTCTTTTTTGACTGGACTCATTGGTGTCTTCGATGACTAATCTGATTGGTGTCTTAAGTTTTTATGTTTTTAAATCTATTCATAGTATTGTGTCACTTTAATTTCATTACTATTTTTTTCTATTTTTTTTGCATAATTTCATGTAGTTTATGTTACATGTATCCCTTTATACATCATTGTGAATTGCAAATCAGTTCTACCGTAATTAACTAATAAGTAAACGTGAACCGTAATTAAGTGTATGTTATAGTATTTACGTGTTTGCCTAAAACAATGACTAAGTTTATTAACAACTAATTATTTCAATGTTAGGTAAACACTAAATAATTGATATATACAAATTAATATAAAGTGAAAGATGATCATTTCTTTCACTAACTGTTAAACACAATGCATGGAACTATTATACTATTATATAAATTATTGGTATTTAAGACATTATACAATTCCATTATACATTAAGGTGAGGATCCAGAGTCAAGGATTGAAAAAAAAAATTATAGATCGCAAAGCATAAAAGGTTACTAATCGAGTAAGGGATTATAAGTTAACACTATAAGATTTTCTCTCATAGCTTAGCTAGTTGTGGTTAGGCTATTTCTATTTTTAGAGCATCACCAGAAGAAAAAAAAAAGATTTATGAAAGAATCATGGTGGGGGGGTTACTGTGAATTAGGGGTTTTGATAATGGCATGTTAGGGTTCTCACTTGGGAGGTGAATTTAAATAAATATTGGTGCAGAAATGATGTTGATTTCGATACATGATAACGGTAAATTATATTTAATAGGATAAATTAGGTAAAATATAGTGATAATTATGGTTGAATTAACGGGTGTATTGGGACAAATGAGAGGTTAAACAATGGTTTGTTTAGACTAAGGTTGTTCAATTTTTGACCCGCGGCTCGCTCACCCGGTAAAAATACCCGTACTCGGCCCGCTCATGTAGCAGCCCACTCATCCGCCTAAACGGGCGGCCCAAAATCGTGTGGCCTGGGAGGTAGCGGTCCGGTCCACGGAAAGGCAAAGCCCAAAACGCGGGTCTGCCCGCCCGCCCGCTCATGTGTAACCCTACCCACTAAATGCCTATATAACATCCTTATCTAACCCCTCATTCCCTCATCCCTCTCCCTCTTCACACTTCACACTCTTCCTCTCTCTCCTATTCGTTCTAGATCTTTCCTCTCTCTCTTCTCCATTAATCCTTCACCAACCACTATATCTTCCATTTCAATCTCACCCAACTTCATCTATTTCTCTTGCATTTCTGGAACATCAAATTTGTACAAGTTCTCTAAAACTCTCATATTTGTTTCTCAATCCTTTTTCGTTCTCTTATATCTCTTATTTTCGTCTATATAATCCTATCATGCAAGCAATAACACCAAAATATGATCTAGATAAGTGTTCTTTCTCATTTTCTTTTTTTATTTATGTTGTTTATTTTCTTGTTCTTTGAATCATTTTCCCTCTATTCGTTTGTGCTCTCAAGATTTATCAGCGTTTTATTATTATTATTATTATTATTATTATTAATTATTATTATTTCTTTGTGGATCTGAACTCAAAGCCTTTATATTGTTTGATTTTTGTTAGATCTGTGAGCAATTCTTTTATTTGATTTTTGTTAGATCTGTATCTTTTGTGAGTTTCATTTATTTGCAGATCTGAAGTATTCACAAGCACAACTTGAAGTATTTACAAATCTGAAGTATTCACTTGAAGACTAGCATATTATTGATGTAGTTTTTGTTTATGATTAGTTTAATTTGTTTTTTTCTAAAGTATTTCAATTTTTCAGTATTTGTATATTTGTGAAAAATATTTTATTTTCTTCAATTGTTGTATACTGTTATTTTCATTTTGATTAGTATTAAATATTTGATTTTATTTAATATTGTATCAACAATAATATTGAACCTCATAAAATTCTACTGGCATGATAAAACAAGTAAAATTTGTATGGGACTTAAAAAATTAGGCTCATTTTAATTATTTTTGCCCAATAAAATAAAATCAGCTCCTAAAAATTGTGAGACCCATTAACTGAGCGATTTTTGTTATACCCGCTCATCCAGCTGTAAAACCGCCCCTTTAAATCCGCTAAAATAGTCTTGACCGGTGCAGTTACTGGAATCCATTTCCCATTTCCGGACTGAGCGGGTCGGTCCAAAAATCAAACGAACAAGCCGGGTACCCGCCCATGAATACCCCTAATCAAGGGTCAAGTACTCGCTGATCACTTCATAATAGAGTGTAACTTCTTGGAGTCAGAGGAGGATGACTCCCACCTCACTGGCGTCCCTAAGATAAAATAACCCGTAACAAAAGCACCATCGAAAAAGAGGAAGAGGAAAGAAGAGCCTGAACCCTAGGAAAAGGGTGAGCTTCCCAAAAACTTGTGGGTACTCCATATTGATGGGAGTGCCGCCAACCATGAAGGAAGTGCAGGCGCTATGCTCAACTCCTCAGATGGCTTCAAAGAGACCTAGGCCATGAAGCTTATGTTCCGAGTCACCAACAACCAGGCTGAGTATGAGGGCTTCGTGGCAGGCATGGAAATGACCATTGAGGTGGGGGTCAAGACCCTAGTGAATCATGTTTGAGGGGGTATAGGGTATGGGACCCCACCCTCTTGAAATATTTGAAGAGGGTCATGAAGCCTATATAGCAGTTTGAAAACTGTCATTTTCGCAAAGTACCCAGAGAAGAAAATAAGGAGGCAGATTTTCTTTCAAAACTGACTACCAATGGTTACGACTATCTCCCTAAGGGGCTACATGTTCACTTGGCCAATGTGCCTGCGATAGAGAAGCTCGAAAGGGTAAAACCTATCAAGACAAAACTAAGGTGTTGGATAGATGATATTATGGACTACTTGGTAGACAAGAAGCTACCAGATGACCCAGCCGAGGCTGAGTCCATAGTTAAGAGGTCGGCTAGATATATGATCAGCACGACTGGCAGATTGTACAAAAGATCTTTCTACAATCCCTTCCTCGATGCCTCTACCCGGAGAAAGCGGTAGAGGTGATGGAGGAAATACATGTCTCCCCAGGCATGTTACCCAGGGGTAAGGAGCCTCGTAGAGAAAATTCTAAGGCAATAGCCACCCAGATGGAATACTTTGATAAAGGCAAGACCAAGTATTGGGTGATAGTCGATGTGAACTATTTCACAAAGTGGATTGAGGCGAAGTTCTTGACAAGCATCACACAAGAAAACGTGATGAACTTAGTGAAGAATGAAATTTTTGCCAGATATGGGTTATCCAAGGCCATTGTGACCAACTATGGGACCCAATTCCACAAAAATTCACAGAAATGTGTAAGGAGTATGGAATCCTTGTGGGAAAGTCCTCTATATGCCACCCGTAAAACAATGGGTAGGTTGAAGCACCCAACAAAACTATCATCAAGGGTCTTCAAAAGAACATTCATGGGCAGAAGGACAAATGGCTCTCACCACCATCAAGGTTGCAACTGGGGAGACCATTTTTCAGTTGGTCTATGGTTTAGAGGCAATCTTTCTGATTGAGAACAAGATGCCAACCATAGTCACTGAATGTTTCAATAACGAAGGGAACATTCGCTCCCACCTAGCTGACCTCGACTTCGTGGAAGAGGTTAGGATGTGACCTGCCACAGTACAGGCTGCTCGAAAGCAAGCTGTAAAGCGCTTCCATGATAAGCGAGTCAAACCATGATAATTCAAAGTGAGAGATTGGGTCTTGAGGAAGTACGAAGCCACTGGTGAATGCCTGCCTGGGGGCAAGTTGGCTCCCAAGTGGGGAGGACCCTTTTGGGTCACGAGAGTAGTCCGGCTAGGGACATACAAGCTAGAAACCAAATAAGGGGTCGAACTCCCCAACCCTTGGCATGCGGATAATCTGAAGAAGTTTTACGTGTAAATATTGGGCCTCCCACACAAGGGAATTCGGCCAACTCCTTTTTCAGATCAATAAAGTGAAGTTTATCAAGTATTGTGTTCATATGATAAAGTTCAGGGTCATCTACAAAACTCACGTCTCAGGCGAGCCTTGTTCTAATGGTAAGAGATGTCTCGAGAAGCAAAGGGTGGAGCATTCAGGCGCCAACCCTGGTCCCTAGTGACCATCGTGCAAGCCTAAATTCCTCTAAGCAAGAAGACCCATTAGACAAGAACGAGTAAACACCCCAAGTCCTGCCGGAGGCAGACGCTGAAAGGTGACCTGCTGGGTTAAGCAGTTAGGCAGCTACCTAGAGGGTAGATAGCCATCTAGCCAAACAACTTACCTAAAGATAGCTTGCCAAAATTCTAAGCAGCTTGCACAAAGGTAGGACATCATAATTGAAGGGTAACCTGCCAAGCAGCCAGGAAGTCTGACTAAGGCTGACCTAATGAGAGGGTGCTACCAAAAAGTAGTCCAAACCCTTGAAAAAAAAAAACAACTCTTCTAAATAGCCAGGGAAGCCCAGCATAGGGAAAGGCTGGGCTGGAAGAGAAGGCAGGAAAGATCTGGCAAAGAGGAATTCGGCCCCACCCATGAGATGTATAGTCGAACCCCCCTAGGATGGGTGATGGCCGAACCCACCTCCTAGTGGGGAATGTGCATGCCCTGTTAAGCCAACTGATAAATTGAAAAAGTCTTCTTGAAGACAAACTGCTAAGAAATTAGCTACTTGGAGAGAGCCTGTTAGGCAGTCAAAAAGTCTGCCCGAGGGTAGCATCCTATTGAAGCAACTACCTGGAGAGTAGCCTGCTAGGCAATTAACAAGTCTGCCCGAGGGCAACTAGCTGATGAAACAGCTACTTGGAGGGTAGCTTGTTGAGCAATTAAGGAGCTTACCTGACAACAGCTGGCTAGAAAAGCAAGTTCTTTGAGGGTAGCTTGCTAAGCCATGTGAAAAGCAGTCAGGTAGAGGGGCAACTGTTTAGAGGATGGATTGCTGATAGAAAGGGACCTCTGGAGGGGTATGCCTAAGGCTAACACCCTTGGAGAGGGTACGCCTATAGCATGTACCTTAGGGGGGTACGCTTAAAGCCCGTGCCTTGGAGAGTTACGCCTAAGGCTAGCACCCTAGAAGGGAGTACGCCTATAGCCTGTACCCTGGAGGGGGTACGCCTAAGGCTAGCACCCTTGGAGAGGGTACGCCTATAGCATGTACCTTAGAGGGGGTGTGCCTAAGGTTGACACCTTAGGAGGGGTACGCCTAAGGCTCACAGCCTTGGAGGGGGTGCGCCTATAGCCTGTACCCTGGAGGGGTACACATGAGGCTGAGACCCCTGAAGAGGGTACACATGAGCAAGCACCTTTGGAGGGGATGAGCTTATAGCCAAGTACCTGGATGGGGTACTCCCCTCAAGCTCCAGCCTAAGGGGGCCGAACCCCTAAGAAGGCTAAACCCCTTGGAGCCAAGCTCCTCAGGCTTCGACTGC
Source organism: Pelargonium myrrhifolium (assembly GCA_036897405.1). Lineage (NCBI taxonomy): Eukaryota > Viridiplantae > Streptophyta > Magnoliopsida > Geraniales > Geraniaceae > Pelargonium > Pelargonium myrrhifolium. The sequence continues at coordinate 1,861 of JAYMTK010002997.1, read as the reverse complement.
GGGGGGCGGCAAAAGGGGATACCCCGGGGTAAAGGCAAAAATTCAAATTTTCAAAAGTAAATTTCAAAAGCATTCATCGATAAAAGACATAACCAAAATCCAAAATATTTCACCTAGTATAAAGAAAGTACAAGACAAAGTTCAAAATATCAAAGTGGAAGCTAAGCTAAACCATGTTACGCTATACTAGCTAGGAGATGGGCCAGGAGAGGGAGGCACCTGAGGGTTAGAGCCATTTGCATAAGCTCTCTCAAACCCCTCCTTAGGCAACCCAATGACGTTGTCCATCTAAGCCTACCAAGAAGGGTTCTTCCATTGATCATTCTCCTCATGAGCGATCTGCGCAAGAGAGATGTAAAGGGTAGAGTAGAAGCCTATGAGCTTGAATTCTGGAGTTGATGAAAGGTCATACTCCACAGCAACCCATAAGTTTTCAGCATCCCCATAGCCGCGTCGTTCATACTCCTGCATGTTGATATATTCTTCGCGAGTATATGGAATGAACTAGCTAAAGAGGCGAGTAGAGGGGTGAAACGAAGGAATCTTGTAGACCTTTTCAGCAGTCGCGCAGTCCAGTTAGCCCAAGGAAATAGCCACCCAGATGGCTGCGTTCCTGCCATGTGCAACACCAACACGAGCAGCTAATTCAAACTGCTGCGAATGTTGATCGTTTTGGGGAGTAGAGGTCGACACCAAGGCCTCGAGAGGTCGACAAGGCACCGAAATGAAGGCTTGAGACGCCCGAAACTCAACTACTTTGGCAAGAGCTTGAAAAGTGAACAAAGTTCATATACGCGAGTTGAAATTGAAGATTAAAGATAAGGAAAAGAGGCGAAGGGGTACCTCCTCCTTCACAGCCTGCTCTTCTACGAGAGTAGAGAGAGCTTTACCCAACTTGATCTGAGCCTTGCAGACCTTGAAGTTAGCCTGCTTCTATTTTTCTTCGGAAGCATCAAGCTGAAGCTGGAGGACACGAGAGCGCTCCTGATCCTTGGCTAACTCCTCCTCAAGCTCAGCCACCCGGGCTGGAGTAACGTTTGACTTAAGCTTGTGGAGCTTCTCTAGCTTCGCTAGGCCCTTGACTGACCAATTTCTCAACTCAGCAATCTAAGGAATGAACAAGAAGCATGTTAATGGCTTGAAGAAAGAAGAGAAGAAAGTAAAAGCTTCAGGATAGGCTACCGCTTGAGTGTAGTTGTCAATCTACCTCTAGGGAAGGTAGGAGGAGGGCTATCATCAGCCGGCGCCTCCACCAAGAGGTCACCTAGATAAGTCCCTACCAAGGCGTCTGGGAACTCAAAGTCAAGACCTGCAACCTCTCCAGCAGCATTGTAACTAAGGACACCAGTCGCGTTCGGAATCAAGGAGGGCTGAGGGTTCATCTAAATAAAGGGAGAGGTGGGAGAATACTCCTCCATATCAGTATGTGGGAGAAGCACAACTTGATACTCCCCCTTATGGGATTTGGCCACGGCTTCCTTCGCGTGAGATGAGAAGGAGAATACCTCCTCCACTTGAGGAGCACTTGGTTTAGCAGCAGCCCCTTTGCCATAGATGAACCAGGGACAAAGGAAAGAGAGACCAAAGGGATGGAGTATCTTGCGGTCATCTTCATGATGTCAATCCTACTCTGAAACTCGTTTGCATTACACTGGTCGCGACCCATTTCTGACCAGTCGCCCATTACTGTGATTATGAAAAAACTAAATTAAAACTTGGGAATGAGGAAAGGAAGTTCAAATTTGACAAAAAAGAGGAAGACTTAGTGCTTTTGATCTCCACCCTTTGTTACGCTCACGGCAAGTATACCGTTTGCACAAGTAATATAGGACGGTGAAGTCCCGAGTTATCGAATCCTCAG
>JAYMTK010002996.1:0-12917 GCA_036897405.1 Pelargonium myrrhifolium | reverse complement strand
ATGAAGTCATGTGTCCGAATGTCGAAGGGGATTCTGATTGCGTGATGTCACTATGGGGTGTTGACGTGGCGCATGGGCGCTCGAGCGTCACGTGTCGTGTTTTCATTTGTCTTGAAACTTATGATTTTTCGGGTAGCATCACCCGGGAAAGTCACTTTCCCGTTGCAAAACGATACTTATATATTATATCGGTGATTTTACTCATATTTTAATTTTTTTGGGCTTGTTCTTTTGTTCTCCTTCGGCCCATCTTCTCTCAAGCAGTTCTGATTGTTTTCGGTCTCGAGCACCTGAAAGCAAAGCCCACGTAGCAGCAGCAAGCCACCTCATCTCTTCCCTCAACTTCAACTTCAATTTCAACTTCGACGGCTTAGCCCTAGCTGCCAACCACCACCCATCTCCGCCTGCCGCCGGGACCTCTTTCGTTCCGGCGAACCTCCATACCCACTCCTTCCGTCTCCTTCTCTCTTGCGACGCCCACCTCTCCTCTCTCCTTCCGCCGCCACCATCTCAACATCGATCCAGCTTGCCTGCGTGCCCTGTTCTGTCCTCTCCTCTCCTCGAGAGCTCGACCACGAGCTCCGATCGACTTCGCGCACCAATCATCTCCGGTGACTCCATCCGGACTTGATCTGCAGCTCGTAGCTACTTTTGTTGTTTTGTTTCCGGCGAACCGAACTAGCCCCTACAATCCTGAAGATCCGGAGACATCGCTCAGTAGGTCCGGCGAACGGGTTTGCTCCGTTGCAGCCCCAAATTACTCCTTCTAGGCTGCGATTCGAAAGGTAATTTAGCCCCTCTTTTGAAATTTATTTATTTACTTTTATGTGTGTTTTCTATATTCAACCTTGCATAATGGTAGTGAGTTTGTGTAATTTTCTCTACGTTTAATTGTATATGAATTTTGCAGTTAGACGAACAAACTTCTCACTGATCAATCCTATACATAGTTGGCCATTGAGTTCTAGTCACAGAGTCTATGGAGCTACAAAACACTGTCAAAGAAGCCCTAAATGCACTGTACCATCACCCAGATGACACTGTTCGCATGCAGGCTGATCGTTGGCTACAGGACTTTCAGCGCACAATTGATGCTTGGCAGGTAAACTCTCTAATCAGTTAAGATATCAATTTGTTATGTCTGTGTGGAAGTTCGTTTGATTGGTGCCGCAATTTATGTGAAATTTGGTGATATTCCTTATTGTCGTTCTTGCTGGCGCCATTGGATCAGTTGATTGTGTTTTAGTAAGCTAGTATATTGGGTATATGTGTTTGTATTTTGGTAATGTGGTTGAGGAAAATTTGAATATGTGATTTCTTTGTAGTTCTTGGTTTTACAAGTTACTTGCATATTTTTATTTTGTCATTTTGAATTGGAGGAGTAAAAGATGGGTGCTTTGTTTGTATTTGAGCATTCCATTAGTTCATTGAAGTGTGTCCAGGCTTATTGCTGGTTGAGGCTCTAGAATATGGGTGCTGGTAGTTAACTGAAGGAATGTTCTGTTTTGTAATCCTAAGTGATGTCTTTGTCATCATCCATCTGGCGAGCACAAAAACTGGTGCTCTCTTTGGTTTGGAGGAGTTAAATTATTAGTCATAGTAAATTATCTTCACAACTAAAGCTAAATGATGTTTTTCATTGAAGGTGAGAATTTTGAACCAATTGTTTCTTGAAATTCGCTTTTATCTGTTGCTAATCTAGAAAGAAGTTATTATGCATCTTCTTCAGAAAAAAAAGTGTTTGCCATTCCATTGTTAAGAAAAGATCAACTTGGGACTATATAAAGTTGGGTGGTGTATCTTGGGAATTATTTTCCAGTGTGTTTGATAATTTATTTTGGGAAACAAGGGATATATGCTGCTTCAGTGTGTGGAACTGCCTGAACGTAAATATGATCTTTTAGCTTATTTAGGATGCATGTAATTAGGGTTTTCCCTAATCCGTTTTCGTTATTTGGAGCTTATATGTGAAATGTTGAGTCAATTGATGCTCTATTTTGATGATTGGCATTACTTGAGGGATACAAGCAAAAGTCTGAGGGAATAGGGCTCTTAGAGATGAAGTTCATCTATGGATCCATCCCCATGGTTATATGCAAATTAAGGGTCTGTTTTGTACGGTTGTACATTTAAATGATGCAAAATAGATTTTTGTTAAAAGGTTATGAAGAAGCTGTTTGATGTTGGTATATATTAGTTGGAAAACCACAATTAGTTGGTAAAATTGTAAGCAACTGCTACTATTGTTTAAAATTATAAAAATAGACGATCTTTTGATTAGTTAAATCCTATTGTTAAGTTATATGGGAAAAAATGGCGACTTGACTGTACATCTAGATAATTTTGTAAACTAATATGTATAACTGAATTATTCAAAAAATCACATTGGGAGAGAGAAACTTTCCTTGAAACCATAATGTAGAGATGCAATATGAGAGATGGGGCAGAGGTATTATGGCAAATGGTGACATGTGCATTAGACGCTAAAGGAGACATGGCATGATATCTTGTGGGCAGTTTGGAAATCAGTACGAAATATTTTTGCCTTATAAAAGTAAAGATAGTTTATAGGAAATCAATACTAGATTGGTTATAAGTGTGGCTATGCAAAGGTCCAATTTTGTTTGCTGCTGTACTTAGTAGGCCTGCATATCTAAATATATCTTTGGGCCATAGGCGGGCAAAGGCTGTAGTTTTAGGTGGGCCAAAAGAGATTAAATGAGTACAGATGGAATTGCATTGTGCATTTTCCTGTACCACCTTAGAGGGAAACTATTGCATTAGTGTGGACTGAAGGTTATTGTTGGGGTTGTAGTTCTAATTTGAATAGATTTGTACAAGCTATAGATATAATTAGAATTAGATTCAAACTCAATATTAAGAATAGAACTCTATGGTAGCCTATAAATGCATTGTGCAGTTCAATTGATGAGTATCAACCAATTATCATAAAAAAGAATCAAGATTAATTAAATTAACTTCACCAAATTTAACATGGAATCAGAGCATATTGGTCGTATGTTTTGAGTCTCTTAAAGTTTGTGGGTACTTTACGTTTCCATGACCAATACATGTATCTTTCTTCATCAAGATTAATAAAAAAATTCATATTTTTTCTTTTATTTATGTTCTTCCTTCACATGCAGAAGTTAATGCTTGTTTGTGTGGGAGAATATCTCATGAACAAGCTAGCTCTAACCTATTCTTTTTTTTCCTTTTTTTTTCTTTCATCCCTTTCTTTTACATTATTGCTATTCTTCTCTTTTTTGACAATCTCTTTGACAACCTCCTTAGTGCCTCCCTTGACGGTCAATAAAGCTCTTACAACCACCTTTATGATGTTAAGTTAACAACTTGATTACACTAGAATGTTTGATTTCTCTTGCTAACATACCCGAGTGTGCCCTTTGTTGATCTTTGTCGACATGCGGGGAACTTCATGGTATTACTTTTAAAGAACTTTGGACCATGCTTCTAAGGCTCACCTTCTTGAGCTTGAAGCTTAATAATCTCTTCACAAAGATCAGTCTCCTCCTTTAGAAAACCTTGGAGCTCTTGAAGTCTACCCATATCATCTTGAGGATATTGAAGCTTTTGAAGCTCAACCTCTTCCTCTTAAGGCTCGACCCTTTCAACAATGACCGATGTTTTCCTTGCCAATCTCTCTTCAATGTATTAAAAAGCCCACTTGAGGCGACCTAAGCCCAAAGCCTCGGGCTTGAGCTTCATTATACATGAAGCTCAACAACTTCAGTGAAGCTCTAAAAAGCTCGCGCTTTTGGCCTTTTATCTCAACCACAAAGTCCACACTTTTTGATTTAAGAGAAGATATTTAATTTGTGATAGATTTGTTTTGGCGATATCAATTAGACTAACGTATGACTTATTACAATAATGGAAGGTTGACTCGATATTGAGGATGACCTAATATTTATGGACAAGTGCCTCACATTTAGTGATGTTGTTAGGGCTCTAGAGGTTGGTGAACGTAGATATTTTAGTAGATAGTTAAGAGAACAAGCCCTAGTTGCATCCTCAACATCTAGTTATCGGACAAAATCAACCACTCCGACAAGTTCAAGAATATGAAAGTTTGACATGATGGTGTTGAAGATGAATTGATCGAAGAGGGCTTATAGAATGAGGAAAACAATGCTTATTATTTGGATGAAAACATTACCTTTCTTCATAATGATGAAGATCATTGCAACTATTATACTTAAATACTAATGTTTTTAACGATAGTTTTAATGCCGTCTATTTTATGGTTTAGTTGTCAATTTGTTTTTCTATGGACAATAGAGTTATTAAATATAATGTTGCATTTCTTTTACGTTATTATACTATGATTTGTGGTGTTATTTTAAGGTTTTCATTGTTTATACTGTTGATATATGAAGAGTCTATATAATTATTATTAATTTCTTGCACCTCAAGTGTGCTTTGGGCTTTTTTAATACACCGTCTCCTTTTCTGGCGACGGCTATCTCTCACCGCCAATACTACTGTCGTTAGATGACTTTGGCGGTCAAATCACTAAGTTTCACAACTATTCATCGTCGAAATCACCTCCAACACTGCTAATAGCTGCTGGAAGTGAAATAAAAAACTCAAATTTTCACATTTATTTGATTTATATGCTCCAATTAGAGGGGCAGTGTTATATTCAATCTTTATTTTTATCAAATAGGAATAGGACTATAGTAGCCTATATAAATGCATTGTGAAATTCAATTAATGAATATCAAGTAAGAATCAACATCGATCAAGGAAGAGAAATTTCACAAAATTTAGCATTTATTAAAAATTCAAATAACTTATGCTTTATTTATTCACTTCTTAAACACTAAACCTTGTTGAAGTGGTGACTAAAGTCCCACATTGAAAAAATAGAAAGTGAATAAATGGTGGATTTCAAACTCTACTAATAAGGTTGACCTTTCCTTGTGGTCTTTGGCCCACTTGCAAATGAACATGTCTGTAGTGGTCCATGTGTAAAAAAAATACCTACACGTAAGGGGGAATGTCGATTTTAAAAGTTACGTGATTGTGCACTTGTTGATCCCACGATAAAAGAAGAAAATATGAGACTCGCATGTGAAGGGAGTGTTGAAGTGGTGACTAAAGTCCCCCTTTTGGAGAATAGAAAGTGAATAGCCTATATATAATGGTAGTATTCAAACCCAACTAATAAGGTTGACCTTTTAGTATGGGGATCCCAATTATTTAAACTCTATCAAACCTAATGGTAGGTGCTGATTATACTTTTGGTTGAAGTGTACAAAAGAAAAAATATATTCGTCTTTTAGACTTAGCTTCATTTGAATAGCTTAAGCTCAATATGGGCATGGTGTATCGGTTATAATTCACTTAGATTTGGGCTTACTTCTTAAATTTATGTTTCTCATTGAATAAAACACACCAAAAGTAAGCTAAAAGGCCTTATATCAATTTTGATGAAGATGCCATCATTTGAAGGAAAAGTTAATTTGGAGGACTTGACTCATAAGATCATTGCATTTCTGAACTAGGTTGAAACCCTCTCAATCTCTCTTCTAGTTGGAAATGTGTCATCCTAGGTCTATGGTAGGATTGACAATTTGAATTTTGCACAAGTTTTTATATTTTATTATTTACAAGGTTGTGTTTGTCCTTGTATGTAGATATTGGATTCACATGTTGAACCATTCTAAATTGAAATTTTTTGTTTCATTTTTCAATTGGTGATTATCAATTTGTTTTCTTTGTTGAATATGAACAAAAGTTTCTAAACACTGTTTTCTGCTTTAGGTTGCTGATAATTTGCTTCATGATCCCACCAGCAATGCTGAAACCTTGATCTTTTGCTCACAGACCCTTAGAAGCAAGGTAACCTTCCATTGAGTTTTCTGTTCATCATAATCTGGGTATTTTTTTATATTATTCTTTACAATGTTCATTTGTTAGACTGTAGTAAATGTTTTGTAAATGTTCAAAGTCTTGTTTAAAATATGCTGTTTTAACCTAAATTTGCATATGATCGATAGGTACAAAGGGATATTGAAGAACTACCTTCTGAAGCTTTTCGCCCATTGCGAGATTCCTTGAATGTGAGCTACTAGTACATTTTGCCCTAATTTAATTTGTCTCATGTAGTTGGAGCCAACAAGTTCTATGTTTTACTGAATTGCTGTTTTTTCTGAGGTGGACTAGTAAATTGTCTTATATTTTTGTTCTTTTTTTCATTCCCATGTATAAAACATATTAGATATCTTCTGCATCTTGAATGAAATATACTTGATGGAAGAAAGAAATGGTTAGGCATATTGAGGAAGTGTGCTTTGTTTGTATTATCAATAATGAGGTTCATGGAGTAAGTTCTTAAGCTTTAGACAATTTCATTGTTGAATTGAGATTTCCAAAATTATTAGTATTTAAGATGTGATGACTTTTGACACTGAAGGGCCGTTTGATATTTTCTTCAATTTTCTATGAGGAGATATTGGAGAGTCATCTGGAAGTTATACTTTTTGTCTAAGGTATGATTATGTTGTACGGAGTAATTAGACCCCCCAACATCTTTTAGGAAAGATAAGATTAGGAACGAGACTTTTCAAGGAAAAATTGTGGCACTGTCAATTGTAGCTAAGATGTGGAAAAACCATTTAAGATGGTCTAGGCATGTGGAGTGTAGGTAGATTGTTGACCCCGTGAGAAAAGGTGAGAGATCCTAAGGAGTTTTGCTAAAGAGTTCATGTAGCCGTCCTCAACATTGTTTGGACAATGGTTGTTAGGGTTGTGTAACAGGTTTGATCTAGGCCAGAATTGTATGACCAGGAAGGACCAAATTCAATAATATTTTTTTATAAATAAATAAATTTAGGGACGAAAAAGTATCTAATTTTGATATTGATGTGAATTGTGGTGAGTAATTATGAAATACATTATACCAAAAGTAGTAAAAAAAAATTAAAAATTATATTTTTCTAATATAATTAATTTTGAAAAATAAAAACTCATTGGGGTCAGACCCCGACCCGGACCAAACCTATTGATAATTAGGAAGACTGGACTGAGTACCAGACCGAACACATTTGGTCCAGGTCTGGTGGGGTCAGTTCGGTCCGGGTTGGGCCATTTTTCCCAGTCCTAGTGGTTGTAAGTCTATGCCTGAGGTACTTGAAAATTATTAATGCCTATTATTTTTGTTAATTATAACATATTAAATGCCACTCCATACTGCAATATCGATGTTGTTTCTCCATTACGAGCACGCAATTCGAGAAAAGGGCCGATGAAGGCCATTTACTCTCAAAGGTAGAATAGAATTCCGTGGTGGTCATTTATAGTGGGGTGATATAGTTACTTAGAGATTATTCTTTGATTTTGTGACCACAATCTTGTATTGTGAAGGGAATATCAAGCAATACAGTTACATAGGATGGAGAGGGAGTAGAACCAAAGGAAATTGGGCAAGGATATGATCTCTCCCTCGCCTGTGTAGGCAAATGAGAGATTTAAAGGACTAATCCCTACACCACCCTTGCTGGACTCTTTTTCTAATTTTTCCTCGTGGGAAGATTTGGAGGTATGGAAATGATAAATGAAGTGAGTTTTGAAATGTCCAGCTTGCTCTTTTTACTCAATTTTGGTCCCCTAATTTACCCATTAAGCCAACATCAATATTATTCTCGAAGAGTATTATGGTAGAATGAAAGATAAATATTATTTTCCTCTCTACCACTGCTCTTAACCAATAACTTAATTAAGTAGTTGGATAGTTATACCTTCCATTCCACATCTCATCCAGACAGATTGTAAATGCTGTACTGTAGAGGGAGAAAGTGAGTGATGGAAAATCTGGTTGACAAGCATAAGGTAAATGTTGCACAGTAATTTAGTTTGTAATTGCGTTCAAGTGCATGCATAAATCTTACTTTCATTTGTTGTTTAGTTTGTCACTTGGTTGTATTGTGCGCAGACGTTACTGAAAAAGTTTCACAAAGGTCCTCCTAAAGTAAGGACTCAGGTATGATCTCTCTAGCTGAATTTACCCAATCTTACCTTTCAAAACACACACTACACCAACCTTTTTCTTCTAACAATTCATTAGTGCTCGAGGATGATTATTTGCTTATTTATCTGTAGATTAGTATTGCGGTTGCGGCCTTGGCTGTTCATGTTCCTACAGAAGATTGGGGAGATGGTGGCATAGTGAACTGGCTTAGGGATGAGATGAATTCTCACCCAGAATTTGTGCCTGGATTCTTGGAGCTGCTTACAGTCCTCCCTGAGGTATATATGTATCCTTTTTGCCAAGTGTAATTTAATTATTATTATTTTAATAATTTAAGATGTGCTGGAAATGTTGTCAGGGTAAGAGTTTATAAGTCATGCAATGCAAATGAAATTGTGTTTGTTTTGACAATGAACTAATAAAGCATTTGTTTTGGTATTGATTTGTTTGTAACCATATTTTGATTAAATTGTTTGCTTTTAAAATAGCTAAAAACATGTATAGGAGCTTTAAGAAATCATATCACAATTTTAAGATAAAATAATTTGGCTAGGATGTGAATTCCAAATAATTGGATAGCGGGGATGTGAATTCCAAATAATTGGATGGTTGTATGACAATAGTAGGAAGGATAAAATTATGAGTGAAGCTATTCTAGCTAAAATAAGGGCTTCAATTGAAGATACAATACTGAAACTACCTAAAGTGGTTTGACATGTCTAACGTTGGGAGGTTATGACCTTGTTGATAATGAAAGACTTAATAGAGACATAACACTTTACAGGATGGCGTGGAGAAGGAGACTAGAAGTAGGGGATTCCAAGAGTTTTGCTAAAGGATTTATGTATTGGACACCAATCGAGTTTGACAATAGGTTTGATTGTTGTTGTTGGATGCATCTTAGAAGATTTTATGTATGTAGTGTTGTGTATTCAAGGAAGTTTAGAATCTAATGTGTAATTGTTGTTGACATGGCTTGCATGTAAATTTCCCTGCTCATATTATTGTTCTTGGAACCAAATATCAAATCTACCTTTTTCTTGAATTATTTTAATGACATCTAGTGGTTGTTTTGTTATTCTCCAGGAAGTATTTAACTACAAGATCGCAGCTCGTCCAGAAAGACGCCGCCAGTTTGAAAAAGAGCTCACTGCTCAAATGGAGGTTGCTCTTAATATTTTGACTGCATGTCTGAACATTAATGAACTTAAAGAGCAGGTGATACCTTTTCTTCTCCTTTTTTAGTTATATTAACTCGGTTTTAGTTATATTTATTTTGGTCACATAGTTATTGTAAGTTATGCCCTCCTTATCTTATAGACTGAATAAGCATGCATGAGCAATATATTTTGGAGTGGAGGTGAAACTGGCGTTTTGATGTGAGCGTCAGTTATCTTTATAAATTTAACCTCAGCGAAATTGTAATTCACTTCTGCTCTATATTGATTCTGTTGTTTTTTATACTATTATGGTTGAAGAAATATGAACTAGTACGCTAATTGATATAATTTGATAGTAGGGAGAAACCCTTTGTATGGTGAATTACAAGAGTTGATTCAAAAATCAAGTAGGAAATACTAAATAGGCCAAGATTAAGCCTTGGGTTTGCGAACACGATAAAAAATGAGTAAGAACTGTCCAGAAAATATACATTGATGAACTCAGTGAATGGTAAATCTGATGGTAAGCACATCTAGACGTGGAACACCATGAATAATTAGTAAAAACTGTCCAGAAAATATACATTAAAGAACACAGTGAATGGTAAATCTGATGATAAGCACATCTAGACGTGTCTTTTGAAGTTTGATGTCATTGAAGAGATAACCGACCGGAGGCCTCTAGCCCCCTCCCCACCATAGTGTGGTTGGATTTCATGAGAACTCCAAAAAGTAGATGACTTAGATTGAACAAACCCCAAGCCAAATGCTAACATCAAGAACACCCAGAAAACACAAGTTTATGGTTTTTCTCAATGTGAAAAGATGTCCACATTTTTATGCCTTGGAGAATAAAGTTATACAAGAAGTGTTGGGAAGAGATTCAACAACATTTGTAAGCAAAAAGCTATTGAGAGACATTCAAGAAGGCTTAGATGCTATGTAGGAAGATGAAATAATATGCTATATTGATGTAATTTTATAGTAGATGAGAAGCCATTTATATATGGCATTACAAGAGTTGGCTGAAACTCAAATTGAAAGTAGACCTAGGTTAAGGCTTCATCTATGAAGCGAATTAAAGTGTTCTAATTGAGGCATACATCAACAAATCCCATATATTATAGGATTCTAGATAATCTCAACAATGATGCAGTGTTTTGAAAAGCTCAAGGCGCACTTGGGGGCAAAGGTCCTCCTAGGCTTAAGTGCGAAGTGCAGCGCGAGGCGCGAGCTTCATTGAAGAGAAGCGCGTTTTAAAACATTATATTGAAATGAATGGCTCTCTTTTTTTGTGGAAAAAATTATATTGAAATGTAAATGTCTTAGATGTTACAGGGTTATGGTGGATACTACATTGTTAGGTATGTTATTGACACATTTAAATGAAGTAGATTGTTTCATTGTGCATGCTGCAGTCGAAAGTACATATTTAATTTTAGAAGTTCAATATGAAGATGATGATGATATCGTTGTTAATAATCCCATGTTGATTATCATGTGGGGGTACATAGTAGAGTTTGTCTGTATCAGTTGAACCTTTGTGCTTCGTAATGGACAATTTGGATTTGAAATAGCTTTCCTTCTATTCTCCTTGAAGTCTTGTGTCTCATGCTACATCAATCATTATTAATTTTGCAATCCTTTCTTTATTTATGACAAATAATTAAGCATTTCCTTAAAAAGTTAAATTATGTCTTCCAGGTTCTTGAGGCATTTGCATCTTGGCTTCGGTTAAAGCACAGGTACTGATTTCATCTCCCCTACCTTTTTACTGTTCTCTGGTAATAAGGATGACAAAAGAGATGTGAGATTATTGACGAGTAGGAAATTTGTTTTGATGTCAATAAAGTAGGAATTGCCTTCAAATAAATTTGTTTTGATGTCTCGTTAGAAAGAATTGTTGTGACTGATCCGTATAATTGTTGTTTGAGTTGATTACATGTGAAGAGTTTCCAGCAACTAAAATTGTCGGGTGGAATAAAGAGTTTTTATGTGAAGTTGGGAGCTGAAGTTGTTTAGCTGTTTATAAGCTTTTTGAATAATAGGTGAATATGTGTATCATGTGTACTTTTACGTACATGAACATTTGCCCTTTATGTATATGTGATGTAGTACAGTAGATAGAAAACAGAAATTAAGAAGAAAGAAGATGGAATTAATAAGAGCGAAGAAAGAAATTATGTAAAGGAAGAAGGCAGAAGGAAGGATCAAGGAAGTTAGAAGAAAAGATGAGGGCAGTAGTGTAAATTTTATTTACAATATCATCAAAAACTAATTCCAGTCTAAGCATAAACAACTGTTTATAGAAAACACAACCAACTCCTAATCAAAGCTTATCCTAAAACTGTAAAATAGTTATGTAACTACTACAAAATAATAAAGAAAACAAATACTAGATAATATTGGTTGTCCCTCATCAGTATGTGTTGGCATGTTATAACTTATTTGTCAAACTTTGTGTGATTCGATCAGCTTACAGCTAAATGAATGTTGAGCTTGGTACAAAGTATGTTAACTTGGTGTGTTTCAAACTTCCAGTATTCTGACTGTTAAAACTTGGCTGGTATAAAAGTGCTTGACTGCTTGTTGATTTTATATGCTTTGGTTCATGCTAATTTATTTAAAACTTCTGTGATCTTTTATTATCGCTCTTATGTGGGGGAAAAAAGGATAACGACTGAAAACCATTTATCTTTTTGAACTTCTGTTTTTTTCAGCATACCAGGGTCTGTGCTTGCTTCTCATCCTTTGGTCCTTACATCTCTCTCAAGCTTGAATTCTGATGTACTTTCCGAGGCATCTGTAAATGGTATTACTATCTTAACTGGCTAATGCTTCTAAGGGAGTTTTTTTATTCTTCTTCTTTTCTTATTATGCTGGTTTCTTGAACATACATATTATAAAGTTGTAACTATCACTCTGTTCCCGTTTTGAAGTGTTTTAATTTCTGACATACTATTCATTCTACAATTTTTTTTTTTTCCTGTAAAAGGCACAACTTTGAAATGTAGGTTAAATTTTTTGTAGATATTTGACATCAATGTTGGAGTGTTTTCATATGTTTGGCATTTGCTAGAGCCCTTGGTATTTTGAAAGTATAATAAATGAGAAGTGGTAAAATTCTGGCTCTTTGCTTTGGCTTGATTTGGGTGCTTGTCACTTCTTTGTTGCACTTGCCTTAGGTTTTATGGCGTTAACATAAAAGCTAAACACGTGAAAATCTGATATTGTTGTTTATGAAAATCATCTCTAATCCCAAAAATACTTTTGATGATTGGGAAATATGGTAGAGGATCCTACTGCTTGCAGTTGTAAAAGTTTTGTCCAATAAGCTCCATTTTGCATAAGCATGAATATTATCTGTCCTGTACATGTTAAAAATAATTTCTTTTTTCAAGGCTTCTTTGGCTCTTCTCACTTTAATTCTCTTGTTCTTTTTTTCCTTGTTGCAGTTATTTCGGAATTGATACATTACTCGGCAGCGGGAAATTCTGGTGGTGCTCCTGTACAGATGCCTTTAATTGAAGTAATTGTGCCACAGGTTTTGAGTCTGAAGGCACAACTTAGAGATCCTTGCAAGGTATTTCATCAATAAGGTTTAAACTATTACCTATTTAGCTATGTTGGCCACTGTAGCTATTGTATGAATAAAATGAACACCTTGGATGAAAAAGCACATGTGGATGTAAATAAAGAAAGTAAGTAATGTATTATAGGTATTATAGAGTAGAAGAGTCTAGAGTATAATAGAGAATGTT
>JAYMTK010002995.1:0-12918 GCA_036897405.1 Pelargonium myrrhifolium | reverse complement strand
ATAGGGTAGTCAAAAGTTAATATAGAACCTTTGGGTAGTCATATGCAAATCGTGTATAATACAAGGGTGTCATGTGTAATTAACCCAAAAAAAAAAAAGTAGAGTTATTAATGACAAATGGTGTCAAGTACACGGTATACCTTGATATTATTCCTTTTCACTTCCTAAAAAATATATTGGTTTTCATCTCTAAGTTGGTGAAATTTTGCAGCAGATGAATTTGGTGGTTGAAATTTCTGTCGTATTTATAAGTTGGATAGTTAGTTTTCAGCAACATACAAGTAAGATTAATGAAGTATTGCATATCAGTCAGCTCTGCTGCCCCATTTAAGCTATGAATTCTTATTATTTTTTGGAGGCCTAGCTAGTTGTTTTAAAGAGGTGTGATGCAATATTTCTCTTTTTGAAGATCTAGGTGCTCGATTCACTTATTCGAACTTTTTACACACAAAAAGAACACGCGTTAATTCTGGTCTGAGAATAAGTGATCACTCGTGTGAGTCAGTCTTAACAAATGAAACTTACTCGTGTGTGAGAAATATGTGTCCTTTACGAGTAACTCCTTGCTACATCAAGGAAATTTGTATGTTGATCATGCCAATGGTGACATTATATTGAAACAAACTGCTGAAAAGGTCTGCTATTAATATTATTATTAAATCAGAACATACATAAGATGACAAGTTTCTTCTTGTGATTCTGATAGATGAAGGTGTGTGTTATGTTTGATAATGTCACAGAAGCTCCAAGAATAGGGTTGCTCTAGGATGGAGACCAGCATCTTTAAGACTCATTCCCATCTGTTCAGCACCATAGACTTTCCTTGGGAAGCTTGATATCAGCCTGTAGCTACCTCCATCAATTAGGCCTAATGAATCAATGTACCTGTAAACTGATTGGATCTTATCTCCACAAGAGAAGCTCTGTTCTCTTCTTTCACCATTCGGAAACCTTATCAGTATCTGCAAGATCACAACACCACTAGTGCTAATTAAATATCAAAAACCATATTGATAATTAAGCCAATGAAAAGATTTTCATTTCTGAACTTAACCTGTGTGGCTTGAGTATCCTTTCCCTTTTCCCTAGCAGTGTTGGATTCTCTCAGTTTACCATACTGTTTATTTGGTGAATTGGGTCCTAGCTTCTTCTCATAACTTGCTTTATTTGGAGCTGTAGCTGGTTTTTGGACCCTCTTCTCCAAAGCTGAACTCTTGAGTTTTTCCTTTTCCTACAATTGACACACAAAAACACTGCTGTCAGTTTACTATGTATCTCATAATAGTAAGTCATATGATATAGGCACACACCTTGTCTATTTGTAGGGCTGCAAAATATGCTGCATCTTGTTCTTCTCTTAGCCGACGGTGTGATCTAATCTTTTCTTGCTCCTTGCTTTTACTAGTGCCAAAAGCTATCCCCTTTTCCTCCATTGTCCTCTGCAGAATTTCCACCAGCTGAGCAGGGGATATCGGTCCTTCCATCTATATATACATTCAGAAAAGAGAGACCTTGATCACAAAACTCTTAGCTAACTTGTCGCATATGCACCAAATCTTGTAGCAAAGCTATTTGCTGCAAAATTTGCTTGTAGCAATGTACAGACTTTTTTTTTTTGTAGTGTGTGAAGGACAAAGCAAATAACATGTACATATTGAAACAAAGATCATGTGCTTAAGTACACCTTTTGTTGGATTGTTACTAAGAAAATATTTACTATTTTGAAAACTTTAGCCTCTCTTTCGACTTGATGGTATCAAGGTGTGAGATAGATGAATCCACCACAGTTAAATCATATGCATCTTTTTATGGTACTTTCCTTTTAGTATGAGCATGTACAAGCAAGAGATACACATTCTTGTTATGTTGATCTGAAACTCAAAACCAACCTGTTGCAGCACTGTTATGCTACTGCCAGAAGCAGGAGCTACCACAGCACAACATGGGAAACTAGCTGGACTTAGCGTAGCCGCCATTTGCAAGCCCTCTCCTCTATGTGCCAGTGCTCCCCAGGATACAAAGTTTGCATCAAGAAACTGAACTACCAGCTCTGAACAAAGAGTCTCCCTACAGAAAGAGGGCGTGAAAGGATGTTCCGGAGAGTGAAGATACATGAACATGAGCTTGTGATCATCCTCAGCTATCTTCAGAGCCTCCATGAACTGACATGCATAGAAGAAGGGGTGTGTGGACCCATATTGGTGTTCAAAACTTGACAGGAACTGCCACTCTTCTGCAACAGCCACAGGGTGCTCTGGATATGGCACTTGAAAGTTGGATTGCAGATGTTGGTTTCTTCTTCCTCCTATGCCCATACCATGACCCATTGCTCTTGAAAATCCCCCTAATATGCTTCTGGGAAGACTTACCATTCGGCGAACAATTCCATTGCAAGAAGCCTCTCCTAATGATCTTGCACTGTCCCTCATCTCCCTCATTTCCCTCATTGTTGATGAGTACATGTTTCAATTTTCTATCACTAATCCACAGAAGAAGCCAAAGATGAAAGAAACTCACACTAGTCAGCAACTTGTAGCATAGTACTGAGACAGAATTATACTCAAACCTATCATGATCTTCAATAGTTAGATTAAGCCCAAAAGAGATGCTGCTGTCAAGAATCCAATGTAGTAATCAAGTTTCAATTCCTTTCCCTTTATTTATCTTTAACTAAAGCAAAACAAAGAGGATTTTGAAGAATGTGAAGATGCCTATAGCTCTCTCTTTGTTTCTACATTGTTCAAAGAGGATTCTTTGCTAGTGAAAAAGGATCCAATGGAAATAGTATCGAATTCCTATTACTGTCGCCTTTCGCTTTCATAACTCCAAATTAAAGTTCATGAACACGCTTAGCTCAATACATACCGAGTTCTAATTATATTTTGTATACATGAGATTCATACAAAATTGTGATCATGCATATGATCTAGTGGTGAACACTGAAGGCTGCAGCGTAAGTGTGCATCGTATAATAGTGCAACCAAAGAAGTTGAGTAGATTCCTTGGAGTCTCACCTTTATCTCTAACAAACATTATTGCTTCCTCAAAATGTCAAATGTGGAGACGAAAGTGAAAACAAAGTGATTTTGGTAGTTGAGTAGATTTGAAGTTTTACCTAGAGCATATCTGTTTCCTTTTGTATCCAATTCAAAACCAGTAGTTGCCTTAAAAGCTTATGAGTAAGCTATAAGTAAACTACATGTATAGATTGCTTGATTGAGGCCTCTCTGGTGGAAAATATGTTGAACCCATGTGCTCATATATGCTATATGCTACATCTACCAGTTTTTTTAGCTCTTTCTTTATGGTACCAAATATATATATATATCTAGCCTTCCTTACATAGTCTCCAAATCCAGGTCAGATGATCCATCACCATCTTCAACCATCAAAGTAGGCACTAAGACACTCTTTTTGGGACAATATTGTAGACAATGCTCGAGAGAAAAGCAGCATGCACATCTCTGCAAGTGTGGCATGCCTTGTTAGTTCCATGATTTGTCATTGTTGTGGTTTAGTCTGGCCCATAAATTGGCATCTCACATGACTTGCTTGCAAGAAGGCTTCCAAATTGAGATTTTGAATTTTAGGTGAAAATGCAATGCATGGTTAATGCCTTTGTGGCTTTCTGGTATATTATGATCCTGATGTTTCAAAATTTTCCTTTCCTTTTTTACTCAATCCCTAACCACTAGAGAAGTTATATCATTTGTTTTGTTTTCTTCTTTTTCCCCCCTGCACAATTATGCACCTATTGCCTCTTATGTCAAATAAAACCCAAATTAAAGACCCATATTCCATTTCATTAAAAACCTTTCTAATAACTGTGTATCCACTCTATTTGTGTACTCAAGTAATCACAAAGTAAATCACTCCTTTTGGGGTAATTCTGAAAAGTGCCTAAAACCCTATGGGAACTTTGTTATTTTCCTTAGACGGAACCCGAAGATCACAAAAACAAAATAAGCACGACTCTCTACTCATCTTCAGAGGATATCCTTTTAGGTTATTTTATTTTGGTTCTTTCCGGTATGTCTTCAAGCATGTGGGCTTATAACTAATTCCTTAAGATATTGCTAGACGTTACAAGCGAAAACCTCTCTAAGATATTTTCAAGATACAAAAGACTTGAACTCATCGACACATCTTTCTTAGCTATTGGAGTTTGTTCCACTGAAATCAACATATATATCAGAATAAACCACTCATTAAGTTCAAATAAAGTGTTATTGGTTAACCTAAACCAGTTTTAATAAGAGCAAGACCTGCACATTGTTTATGTGTGTTGTTGAGTAGCATAACCACTCCTTTTCACTTGCTCCAAAAAGAAAGCATGGCAGTGGCAGCCTATAGTATAATGTAATTTGAGACCAAACCACATTCCAATTAATTATATGCACATATTGGTATTAGACATTAATATTATAATGGTATTTCATATATATCCCAAGTTTTAAGAAGATAAGAGACTTCATGCCAAGAAAAAAGAAATGCAAAATCATCATCTGGTAACCAATATTCTTGGGGTGAGAATTAGATGGAATCTATTCCCAACTTTACAAAAAGAGGGCATAGATAGGCATATTGGCATGGTTGCTTGCAGATGCACACATCCCACTCCCACTCCCACTCTTACATTTTATTAATAATCTTTTCTTTTTCCCATTGCCAGTTGTTTTTTTTATTGAGACTGACTTTATTATGTGGACCAGACCAATACTCCTCAATAGGTAGTTTTCCATTATATTTTGTTGCAGAGGAGAGGTGAGTGGGTTTCTGTAAAAAAGAGGTGAGCAAATGTTAGGGGCCATTTGAAGGGGAGGCACTATTGCCCAAAACCCTAAAAAGATAGTGTCTGTCACTAACTACAACTACAAGGGTAATAATAAGGCCCCATACTTTTGAGCTCCCTCATTGCCTGCCAACCCACATCCTATTTTATGAATTATCAAACAGTTAGGTAACAATGTAAAATTTGTATCAAATTATATCTAACCATATGTCAAAATGAAACAACACTGCTACATATTTTTTTTTAGATGCATATCTAGAAATACATAAAATTCAACTCTTTAAGGTTTTGTTTCCGATGTCTGCTTTAAATGTCTACGGCATAGAGTAAATGTTTTGTTTGATAAATCCTCAAAAAGAATTCTGAAAAGTTAAATTGTTTGAAAGTAACGTTTAATTATAAGATTACTACATTGTCTTTAGATATATATTATGTATAAAGTTATAGAATACAAAAGTTTATACTATATTATATGCGGTTGGTCAACATAATCATCTTCATAATTAACTTTGTTGAGTGTACAATCATTATAATAAAAAGTGAAGTCGGCCAATATTTCATCTTGCTTCACCAAATGTAGGTTGAAAACTATAATGGTTTATCACATAAAGTGAAAACATATATCTTCAAATATTTATGGTCGACTCATATCATATATGAGTTTACCAATTGGATGTCAATCGTAAAACTAGAACGGTCTTAAATGTGTATATCTAAATTTGAAAAGGACTCGTATATTATTTTGTATGTCAAGACTGTTCTCTTTTGTTTTGGTTAGCATAACCAAAACAATTTCAATATAAACTTAATGATTTGCAGTGAAGGGACTACAGTAGAGTATAGTGGGCATAGATGCATGGTTGATGATGACATGAGTGGCATCTAATCTAATGGCCAAGATTGATCAAACACAAGAAGAGGGACCTACCACATCATCATTCCCCTTGATTGAACAGGGTGGTTATAAATGTACATGGGACCTTGTTTTTTAAATGGAAATTAATTGTGATGCTTCCTCCTAACTGGTAGCCACTACCACTAGCCCCTCCTCCCTCTTTTACTGAGAGAACCATTTTTTGATTTCTCACTCACTCACTTTGGTTTACTTATTTCACCATAAATACAACACCTCCACACACACACACACCAATACCATTTCTTCTTTGTAAGATGGATCCATCACTTCAATAAAATTGATAGGTAACATCAACTAATATCAAAGTCAAAATGCATTCTTGACTATAGTCTTGAGAGTGACCTAACATAATACAATCAACAAGCTAGAGTGCAACTCAATTTTATAGCAGTAGTAATTACTACTAGTATTTGGTTTCAGTAGATGATTATGAGTTAAGTGAGAATGATGATTTATGATTATGATGAGTGACCCACCATAATTTCATCACTAACTCTACAATACATAGATTCCATTCCATTGGTACAGCACAGCTGCAGCACTATCCATATACCATCTTTTCTGAAATTGTACAATTTCTCACGACATAATAATTACCCCAAAAACACACTGCAAAAAAAAGTAAAATATATTATAGTATACACAATAATTAGTAGTAGTAAATAATAGTAGTGGTTGTCAACAAACAATTAGGTGGCTTCATAACAGTTTATTGAACTGGAAACCCAGAAGAATGAAAATTTTGTGAAATGGATTTGATGTATTTCCTTCATTTATAAGCAATGAAAGTCTTTAAGATGAAGAAATAATACATAAACAGCAAACCCAGAAGCATCACAATTTATGAAATGAACTTAATTCCTTCCATTGAAAAATCTGTAAATAAATAAATAAATAAAAATATTAAGGTGTCATTCCATTACTTTCTGCAAAATCATGGAAAAATATATAAATAAATAAATAAGAAGAAAAAACAGGGGAGAAACAGAGCTAGAAAGAAACACATGTTCCTGATTGGCCAAATAATGTTTAACTCAAACCTTCAAATCACTCTCAACCAAACCCATCTTTTCTTTTTCCACAATTATTTTTACAAATTTTGTTTTATGAAATCTAGTTTGACCAGCTGAATTGGTTATGATTAAAATTTGGAAAAGTGTAAGTGCACCAATCCAGGTCTATTTTAATATATATAAGCTCATGCCTTGAGGTTTCTTGTGTGTCAGGACACAAAACCAAAGACACAACACCAGAATCTCAGAGAGAGAGAGAGATAATTTATTATGTGAGAAAATGGATAGGCAGCTCTGAAAAACAAACACCATTTTGTATTTTTTTGAAATGGCTCCTCTGTTTTGTATGAAGAAGGAGAGAGATGCTAAAAAACAGAGGAATAAACCATGCTGTTGTTGTGTGAATCCTCATCACCACACAACAGGACAACACCAATGCATACAAACACAACAAGCCTTCCTCACAAAACAACCAATACAACAACAACAAGAACATTCCTCAACAATGGCCTATTCTTCTCCTTCTCCTTCTTCCTTCTCAATCATTTCCTCTTTTGTTGCTTTCCTTCTTGTTTCTTCTCTACTGGTTCCAAGCCCTGTCTCCGGTTCCGGCACCCGAAACAACCAGACTTTCAGGCCTGGGGATGAGCTGCATAACCTTAGGAGGGTCAGGTCTTACCTTAGAAAGATCAACAAGCCTGCTGTCAAGACAATTCAGGCAAGCTAGCATTTTCTGTTTTGTCTCTTGTGGTGTTTTCTTGTGACTTGTTCTGTTTTGTGATCTTGTTTCTTTGCTGCAGAGTCCTGATGGGGATGTCATAGATTGTGTTCTGTCTCATCTTCAACCAGCTTTTGACCATCCTCAGCTCAAAGGCCACAAACCATTGGTAATTTTTATTTTTTAGTTTGGATCATAAGGTTTTGTTTCCTCAATTTTGCAGCTAAAAGGGGTTGGTTCTTGCAGGATCCACCAGAGAGGCCAAAGAGCAATGGCTCATTTGATGCAGTGGCAGAGAGCATTCAGCTGTGGACACATTCAGGTGAGTCATGCCCAGAAGGGACTGTTCCTATAAGAAGAACAACTGAGAAAGATATTCTGAGAGCAAGCTCAGTCAGGAGATTTGGAAGAAAACTAAGAAGACATGTTAAAAGGGACTCAACAGGTGGTGGTCATGAGGTTAGTGTTCATTGGAGCTTCCAAGAACCAAGTTTTGTTTTCTTGAGCTGTGACTGAATCAAGAAAATCTTTCTTCCATTTTCTCAACAACCAAACAGTGGTTCAGATCTTAAATTGCCATAGCCTTTGGTTTTCACCTTCCCTTGAAGATCATTATATTAGTTAATGTTCAATTGTTCATATCAAGAATGAAACAATTTAGAGTAAACTAAACCATATAATGACAACCTTAGACTTAGAGCATAAAATATTAACAGAAACTAACAAATGCATTGTCTGCTTCTTGCATTTCAAGTATTATTGTTAACATTTCTATGTACAGCATGCAGTTGTATTTGTAAATGGAGAACAATATTTTGGAGCTAGAGCAAACGTAAATGTGTGGGCGCCTCGCGTAACGGATGCATATGAATTCAGCTTGTCACAAATTTGGGTCATCTCTGGTTCATTTGGCAATGATCTGAACACCATTGAAGCTGGTTGGCAGGTACCCGAAATTGTGCATTTTGTGTTCATAGAACATCTTGAAGATCATCAAACCATTTTTTTTTTCATGTTCACTTGCAGGTCAGCCCAGAGTTATATGGAGACAACTATCCTAGGTTCTTCACTTATTGGACTGTAAGTCTTATCGATCTTTCTGGTTTTGTTCGTTCGTCTCAAAGATTAAAAATGTTGAATAGAACTAAATAATTAGCATTGAATATGCAGACTGATGCATACCAAGCCACAGGATGCTACAACTTGCTGTGCTCTGGCTTTGTCCAAATCAATAACAAGATTGCTATAGGTGCAGCAATCTCACCAAGGTCATCTTACAATGGCAGGCAATTTGATATTGGCTTGATGGTTTGGAAGGTGAGTTTCTTTGTTTTCTTGTTACTTTGAGCTCTAAGGTAGTTTTTGCAGTTACAATTATCTGGTTTTGTAACTAGAGTTGCTGAATTGACCCATTTGACAGCAACTCATTCATTTTAAAAATGACCATGTAAACACTTTTTTTATTTGCAAATTTTAAAATGCAAGATTCTCTCTTACCTGCACAAGGGTCCCAGATGCTTTATCTTTTCTTTCCACTATTCTTCAGTAGTAGTCATTTCCTTACAAGCTTGGTTCCAACTGGCTTCTCTGAGGCTTAATAGTAAAAAGAAAGCTTCACTTTCCTGCAAGAATCATAGTGTTTGCCATTGCCAACTCAAACATCATAACACACAACCAGAGCGGAGCCAGACTGCGCCGACATAAGTTTTTAGCCGATAAAAATTGATGGTCGCTGAACAATATTAGTTCAAAAAATTTGAGGGTCGTCGATCGATAGTAATTTAACAAAACTATTTGAGAAAGTTAGTTTTTCACGATAATTCACAATATATGTAACATGGGTTTAAAGGGACCTAGGGTGGGCGTCTGCTGCCTAGTACAACTTACCCCTAGTTGCGCCAATGCAAACAACTCAATTCATGTCTTTTTGGCCTAGTTTCAATTTAGTGCTAAACTATATACTTTTATTTTTTGTGTGTGAAAAGGATCCAAAGCATGGACACTGGTGGCTGGAATTTGGATCTGGGCTGCTGGTGGGATATTGGCCAGCATTCTTGTTTAGTCACCTGAGAAGCCATGCTAACATGATACAGTTCGGGGGAGAGATCGTGAACAGCCGGTCTTCCGGGTATCACACATCTACACAAATGGGGAGTGGACATTTTGCAGAGGAAGGATTTGGGAAAGCATCTTATTTCAGAAACCTGCAAGTGGTTGATTGGGACAACAACTTGCTTCCTCTCTCAAACCTTCACCTCTTGGCTGACCATTCTAATTGCTATGACATAAGACAAGGTAAAAACAATGTTTGGGGAACTTACTTTTACTATGGAGGTCCTGGAAGAAATGTAAGGTGTCCATGAAGGAACAAAAACAAAACAAACACACATATATAAAGACCACATAGGATATAGAGTGACCTGCTATGCTGATTTGGGTATTTTTAGATTTTTTTTTTTCTTTTTCAGGTTCTTCCCACTAAATGATATATAATTTTTTCATTAGGGTAGCCACTAATTAATGTAAATTTGAGGAAATACAAATTGTTAATAGCACTGCCAGTTATGCAGTGTTGTTTGTTCTATGGATCTGTCTGCACAATGTGTTGTCTGTTTCATTTCTCTTTGAAAGGATAAAGAAAAAACAAGACAAACATTGAGGAAACCCATGTAACTTGAGTTCAGAATTCTTGGTTTCTTTGGTTTCAGGGAATTGACAATGCAAGTGATGCATGGTTCTAAGCTGTTATTGGGTAGCAATCCGTTTTGTATGGCCTTGCATGTGGGAAACATGCAGGACAAAATTTCAAACCATTTTGGAGACAAAAACTTAAATTTAATAATGAACCTTCTTCTCTGCAATACAGTAGTATTTAATAAGAACCCCACCCCAACACCCAACTCTCAGCAGATAAAATAAATAATCTCAGTAGAAGTAGGTCAACAGAACACCAATTTAATACTATATGATACATGGTTAGCTTCCAACATGGTATTTGATTTAGTAGTTTACTATGTTTATATTTCACAATTTTGTTTTTGTCCCTTTTCTCAATGGTTCAAGACTTCAAGAAAGACCCAACACAATACCAGATGTCCTTTTCTTTTTAAAGTTAATGACTCATGACCATCTCAGCTAATATTTAAATTGTATATATATCATGGACAGAAGCAGTGACATACCACTTGATTAAAGATGCATGAGAGCTCTGAATAATATTGCACAGCAGTTCCATTTGAAGGGAGAATGTTTTCAGAGTTGTCACTGCTGATTCAAATTGGTAACTCATAAAAGATGCTTTCACCTGAAACACAATGAAAAATAAACCTCATGGCAATACAGAAAAAGCAAAAGAAACATTTTTCTTTTTTTACTTTATCCAACAATAGTTGGCCTTTTCACTTTCTGGGGTGCATGGCATGTGCTCTTTTAAAGCCTCCTTCCCACTCATCATCTGCTAGAAAACACAAACAAAAGATAATATGAACAGAAGGTGATTGTCAGACTTGTCTGTACAATACCATAAAACATCCATAAATTGATTGCAAAACAAATTATAAAACTGTAATTCCACTTTCTTTTTCTTTTTTTTTCATTTCCTCATTTTCTAGATGTAATTCGAAATGTACAACTCCAAATCTTTAACCAATTAATTAGATTGCAAATGGACAAAAATAGAAGGAAACTTCAGTGGCTATTACATAATTTAAGAGGATACAATACAACTGAGTTCAGCTCTCCTTTCTCTTTTTCCCCTATCAAGACATTATTATTTATTAGCAAAACACACAAGTTTAATTCCACACAGAATCACTTGGACGAGTACAAGACAGTTGCCAGGCATCAGCTAAATGGTTGAATCTTTCATATTTCTTAATAATCAACGTATTTAACATGAACATGCATTCCGAAAGCTTCCGAGCTGTGCTCTCTTGCAACTAGAAATCATCCCTAATTCTGAAGGCTTCCTTGCTACTCCCCGTGGATGGAGTTTGGTATGCATGCAACCACAAAATGATTTCAAAGCAAAGATGCTCCTTTGAAGAATTCTGAACCACCACTTTCAAGTCAAAGAAAATTTGGTATCAAACATCAGCTGTCACCAAGCAGAAGAGCATCATCCAGTTTAGACACCAAAACATTCTCAATGCAAATGCCATTGAGTTTCTGAATGATATGATCGATTAATTCAATAAGGTTTTCAGGGGTGTAGACCCGGTAACTACACGGTTTTACAAAATCCAAGATCATGAGAATATTCTTTGAATCAAAACTCCAATTCTGTTCCTTGTGTATCAACCCATACGTTGTTCCCAAATCCATGCATAGTTTAAGGAACTTCGGATCATCCAGGGTTTCCCTCATGTCCAAGAATAATTCCTCATTTCTTGCTAGACCTTGAGATTGCATCTTCAATGCAATTCTTCGTATAGATACAAGGTTCAAAACTAAATGCAAAGCTATAGGGGGCGATCTCCAGATCAGATTTTCATCATTACCATGAATACTGCAAAGTTGGACCAAATTGGCAAAGGATAAGCATGCTATGAAAATGAAGAAATCGCTGAAGTTCATGCCTGTGAAAGGAAATAAAACGGTGATGAGTTCACAATATATGATTGACAACATCTGAGCAGCATCCTTCTCCAATTCAACTAGAAGCATGGTAATTGCAACAGGCATATTTGTTATCGAACAAAGCTATCAATGTTTCAGGGTATATAACAGGGTTATTCAAGTACATGGTGAGCCACACCATCAAATTAAAAGCTTTTACTTTAACAAACAAAAATCTACCAAGTAATATTCTTTTCTGCACCCCATCAGAAAAAGAAACTTGGTTTAATTAGCTCACAAAATCTAACATGCTCAAAACCAACATATTAAATATGCTAATATCTCAAGTATTGAGCTCCAACTACAAATATCATACCTGTGTTAACCGCAAGATTGCGTTGGCAGAGACCTTCAAAATCATCACATATATCCTTGATGTCCTCTATGTACTCCTTAGCCTCTTTGTAGTCTCTTAAAAGTAAATCCCACTGAAATTTTAAGGAAATATGTGAGGCAATATTCTAATTTTTTTCATGCAGACGTCTTGTATCCAAAGGCTAGTTTTACACTTTGACTAAATGGTTCGCTAGACAAAGTTATGTACTTACCATCCAAGAAAGGTTATACCCATTGAACCAGTTGTGGTTGATTGATATTGTATCTTCCTGAAATATTTTCATAAAATATCTTGTCAAGAGTCGGTGTTGGAGATGACAAAAACAAAAAACAAAAAATCTTATAAATGAATAGAATGGAAAAGCCATTGCAAAACAAACATTAAAGCCAGCCAGCCATGTATGCAATAAGCCTTGTACAAAACTGAAAATATATCTCGGTGACCATAAAATTTAACCATAAACACATCCTATTTGCACAACTTCCAAACAACTAACTAACACTGTTTTGAAACAATCCTGAGAAG
>JAYMTK010002994.1:0-12919 GCA_036897405.1 Pelargonium myrrhifolium | reverse complement strand
ACCCTTCTTAAAAAATTAAACGAACATGAGAATTAGAAATTTAAAATACCCAGTATGTCCTGAATTCCTAAGAATTCACTTAAAAATAGCTAAACGAACGACCCCTAATCTCAAATCTCACCTCATACCATGGGCAATAAGGTTCGAACTCGAGATCTTAAAAGAAATCCATAGCGCTTAAACTGTTTGACCAAACATGTCTTGGTAAATGAATATATATATATATATATATATATTTATACATATTTGAATTCAAGGATAGATATATATTAATCATCGAGAAGCCTCGTTCACAGATACAAGGATAAGAAAGACAAGCTAAACCTATCTAAGTAACCGAAACCAGCTATCGGGTAAGACGGCAACCTTACTGCCGCAGAAAAGCAGGATACGAGACTAACTTTTGTTCTTCAACTATCACTACTTATATATTTAATTTAAGTAGAGTTTTAATTAAATAATTTATAATTCAAAAAAAGAAATAAAGGAATAGTAAAAAAAATGTTATAAGAATAATTTTGAAATGTGAATCATTAATTTAAACATTTTTATTTTGAACAAAACTTTCAATCTTATTAGCTTTAATCAAGAAGCAATAAAGACTCAATACAGCTGGGCGGACATGCACCAGCCCAACAAATCCGACCTGTAAAAGAAAACGATGCCCTAACAAGAACATGGGCCACGCAATTCGCAGATCGTCTCATAAACATGAATTGAAAACCCGAAAGATCATTAACCAACTCTCGGATATCACCAATGATCAAACCAAAGGCACTATTAACCTCTCCTTTGGTCTGCACAACTTTGATCACCTCCAAGCAATCCGACTCCACATCATCAAATACCACCCTCTCTCTTTCACTCATTCCACTGCCTCCCTCACAGCTGCCGCCTCAGCCACCCTGACCTCCATTGTTCCCGGTCATGACAGTTGACCACCACCCCACATTGCCCCGGTCTTAGACCGAACCACCCAACCATCACCTACCCGACCACCCTCGTCATCTATTGTTGCGTCTACATTCACCTTCAACTGCCCCCTCCCTATCCGCCCCACCTCCAATCCCACCAGCTCCCCACTAACTCCCGACGCCAACATGACATGCATGGATTGAGCCAACTCCACCACCATACTCGGTGGGTCCTCTCCCAAACTCCCACATTCATGTGTTTCCATATTGCCCAACATCCATAACATGCTATGACAAAAGATTCATGCTTCCTCCCATCCAATCTCTCTAACTATGCTCTTAAGCCATCTCCTCTTATTGAACCTAAAATCCTCAACCTTAGCCATACCTCCTTAGCAGCTAAACACCCCAATAACAAATGATCAATAGACTCCTCGTCCATTTTACACCTCAGACACACCACATCCACTTCCACTCGTCTCTTCTTCAAATTTACCATTACCGGCAACGTACCGAAAAGAGCTCAACACATGAAATATTTGATTTTCGCATGAGCTGGCATTCCCCATATGGCTTTCCATAACACGACCCCACCCGGCTCAACCTCTTCCCGCTTCCCCTATCTTCTATACCAACTTTCACCGAATAAGCTCCATTTTTCTCATACTCCTACGCCCCACATCGCTAACTCTTCTTCTATTCAACGGGATATTGAGAATGGCCTCCGCTTCCACCTCCTCCACCGGTCCACAGTCCCACCCTCCACTCTTTGTCATAAGCTCCCCCACAACCATACCCGCCACCTCCCCGCCATGGGGACCCATCACCTTCAACTCAGGTAACCCCGGGACCCACGGGTCATCATATACCCGTATCATCGCCCCGTCCCCAACCCTCTTATAGTAGCCCTCCGCAAGCAAGCCACGGGTCTCCCACATACTTATTCACACGTAACTTGGGCTCGTACCTAATTCCATCTCCAAGAATGAGGACGCCGGGAAGTACTTTCCACCAAAGACCCGAGCTAGCAATGAGTCTGGTCTCGAAAACATCCTCCACCCTTGTCTCGTATGCAAGGCCAAGGTCATATCTCTTATCAACCTAAACCCAAGCCCCCCAACCTCTCTCCTTGGGCACATTCTTTTACAAGTCATCTAATGGATCACCCACTTATCACGCTTCAACTCCCACCAAAAGACATTCATTACTTGCTCCAAGCTTTCATAAATACTAACAGGTAGTAGGTATATACTCATTACATAATTTGGTATGGCTTGCAAAAGCGACTTAATGAGTACCGCTTTCCCGGATTTAGAAAGCTCCCTTTGGTTCCAACCCGTCACCCGCTCCCTTACTCTATCAATCAAGGGTTCAAATACCTCCCCCTTCCTTATCCCGAGCCCTATAGGTGACCCTAAATACTCATCAAAACCCTCCACCACCGGCACCCCCAAACCCCCGCCAACTCCACCTGTAACTCCTCCTGTAACTCCTCCCCTACATTACGACTGAACAAAATACATGACTTACCTCTATTAATCGCTTTTCCGGACCGATCCTCATACTCCATTAGAACCCCGTTCAATGTCTCGATCTCGATTTTTGTCGCCTTGCAAAATAACATGGCATCATCTGCGAAAAAGGTGTAAAATCCGTGGAGCTCCTCGTGCAACTCTACATCCATGCAAGAGACCTGCTTCCTCCCTCCTCCTTGTCAATGATGATAGCCCCTCCGAGCAAAAGAGGAATAAGTACGGTGACAGGGGATCACCTTGCCTCAATCCCCTACCTGGAATTACTTCCTCCGGCACACATTTTCTCACCTGAATTTTATAACGCACCAACTTCACACATAGCATCATCCACCTTATCCACCATTTCGCAAACCCGAACTGCCTGAGCATAGCCTCTAAAAACACCCAACTCACCCTATCATATGCTTTTACAATGTCAATATTTAGGGCCGCCCAACCCGTTCCTTCTCCCGTTTTCCTCCCAAGCCAATGAACAACCTCATTTGCCACACAAATATTGTTCGTTATCAACCGCCCGGCACAAAAGCACTTTGATTTTCCGATATAAGACCCTGGAGCACCTACTTCAACCTATTTGTTAATACTTTGGAACAAATTTTATATACCACATTGCATAGCGCGATGGGTCTAGGGTTTGTCATTACCTCGAGATCTTTCTTCTTTGGTATGAGGACAAAACATGTATCGTTAATGTCCGGATCAGACGTGTCATCCTGTAACCAGCTCACACAACTCCGAACAACATCCGGTCCAACCATACCCCAAAACTTTTGATAAAACGCCGGATTGAAGCCATCCGGTCCTGGAGATTTGTCCGGGTGCATGCTAAAGACCGTCGTCTTTCCTTCCTCCATCGTAATCAGAGTTATCAGTGCTTGGTTTTGAGCATCTGAAACCTGCCCACAAACTGCAACCCCCTTCTTCCCGTGTTGACCCGCTGTCGCATACAAGGCCTTAAAATACTCTACTATAATTTTTTTTGCATACCTACATCTGAGTCCTCCCATGCTCCATCTTGCTTTCTCAATCTCATTTCCCTATTAAACAAATTAAGTAAATGAATTTGTCACAAGGTGTTCTGACCGTGTGGGGTAGAATTTGGAGTTCACAAGGAAGAGCAAATACTCGGTAAAAACTTATCGGTTAATTTCCAAACATGAGAAATTAATAGTGTTTCTTAAAGAAAAAAGACTCAATTTGTTCTCCGAACTTTTATGTTCGGACTCAATTTGGTCACTGAATTTTTTTATTTGACCCAAGATGGTCCGTGAACTTACATGTATGGACCTAATTTGGTCCATGAACTTTCATGTTTGAATCCAATTTGGTCTCATTCATAAGGACTATTTTGGATAATTATTTGAAAGTTAATGGATTATTTTGAGTCATTGTTTGAAAGTTTAGGAAGACTAAATTGGCTCCAAACACTAATGTTCGTGAACCATTTGATATAAAGAAAAAAAATTAAATTCAAGAACCAAACTGAATCAAAACACAAAAGTTTATGGACTAAAAAGTTCAGACCCCCTAGTGTAATTTTCGAAGAAATAAGAAAAGAAAAACAAAATGTAGTTGAAGAATAGGCAACACTGGAACTGGGAGAAAGTTGGGCACTTGGGGTCGGCTGTGAAAGTCAACACTCACGGTCACCGTCTCAGGGTTTAAGGAGGTTTTAAGCTTGGCTTTCCTCCACTAATTCTACTCCCAACCCACCATGTCTTCTTCCGAAACCCCAAACTCAGAATCCAAAACCCTAGAAACCCAAACCTCTTCATTAATGGACGACCCCAAGGCCCAAGGAGGGGAAGAAGAAGAAGAGGAAGGAGAGTGCGGGTTTTGCTTGTTCATGAAGGCAGGTGGGTGCAGAGACAATTTCACGGCTTGGGAAGATTGCATTGCAGAGGCCGAAAAGAACAAAGAGGATATTGTCGAGAAATGCGCTCAGATCACTGCCACGCTCAAGCAGTGTATGGAGGCGCACCAGGACTACTACGCACCATTACTGCAGGCGGAGAAGGCTGTGGAGGAGCAGGTCAACAAGGATCTGGAGGAAGAGAAGGCTTCAAAGGCTGCCAACCAAAATGTGGCTTCCATGGAATCGGAGCACCAACAGGCTTCTGCCAATTGAAGACTTGGCAGGTGTTTCTTGAATATTGTAATTTTTTGGAGGTTGAATTTTGTTAGTTATAGCTTTAAAATTGCTGATATAGAGATCATGAGCAAGGCTGATATTCAGATAATGTCGTTTGTGCTTTCCTTGAAATAAGTTGGATTGAATTTTCATTCTGAGCTCATCCCTACACAGTAAAATAAAATTTTACTTTACAGCTCATGATCTTGATTTTACAAACTTGATGGCCATAACTAGAAACTATCTACTGAAACAATGTTATGCCCTCAAGAAAGCATATCACTTACAAATGATATACTTGTAGCTAGTGTGCTCCTTCACTTTCAAATGATTGGAAAAATTTGAACTTCTCACAATGTATTTATTCGTATGTTCTGTTGACAATTCCTATTTGCATGATTTTTGTTGGGATACTAGTCATGTCTTATATCTATTTCTAGGTTGTATCGTTGCACCTTACCTCTACTACATCATATTCTTTGTCATGCTCTTGCTTCCATTTCTAATGATGCATACTCATCCCTCATGTCAGACTCTTAACAGCTCCTCCATCTAATTGTTCTAACCTCTAAGTCTAAGCGTAGGTTGAATTAGTTGAAACTGACGTGATTAATCAATATACTGGAATTGGTGTGAATGAAGTGATTTAGATTTTAGACTAGATGAAAGGATAGAACGGGGCTCGGGTTATTACAAATGAGCTAGGTCCTCTGGCAAAGGGTTGAGGTAAAAACTAGATCCGCTTTAGTTTTGATCTTTTCTGACTGATTTCCATATCTTTCTTCACATGCATTGTCAATGTGGAAGAATTGCCACATGCTTTTTCAATAGGATAGAGTTGGTTGTCCTCTCAAGCTTGTGAACTAACCTGGGTCTAAGACATAGTTTCATATTTGCTACCAAATTCACTAACCTTGTGTCCAATCATTTTGCTTCTTTTGTTTCATCTATTTGATAGAATGTTACTGAAAAAGCTGAGTGGTTTTTTGGTTGATCTACCCAAGTTTTACCTGGATGAACCCTCAAAATCTCAAGTGTTTGATAGCTCGAGTAGCTGTAGGTGTTGCTAGTATTTTGGACCTGCTTATGTGCATGTTTGAGAATATAGAAAGAGAGAGCATGAGCCACCATTGGGGGGGGGGGGGGGGGGGGGGGGGGGGGGGGGGGGGGGGGGGGGGGGGGGGGGGGAAGGGGAGAGAGAGAGAGAGAGAGAGAGAGAGGGAGGTTTGATGGCAAGATTCAAGTTTCAGGCTTAGCCGTAAACAAACTCTCAAATTCATAAATGTTATCTGCATTTAAGTATAACTATTGTAGAATATGCAGTGAAATCTTTCCTTTGTATCAAAAGACAGAAGAAAACACTTATGCAGTGATTTGGACCGTCTAGTGGAGACTGGCAAAGTGGCAATGTGTCCATGGGTACATCGTCATTGGATTCCAGTCAGCAGTCGACTCGTATCATTCATTCTGTGTTCTTACCATTCGTGCAAGTATATGAATGGAGATATCCTCATTTGCTGTTTACTTGTCCTGGAATTATTCAGCTGTGCTTTTCCTTTCATTTGTCTAACAGAGAGTTACTTTAGTTTCCCGTGTGGCTCCTTATTCTATGACTGCTCTGATATATTAGTATCTCTCCAGATCCGAACCTCTAAATCTTTCCTGGGATCTCTTTTAAACCTAGTATACTATTAGATTTGTCCTTAGAGATATGACATGAGTCAATAAGTATTGTATATAACAGTGAATTCTAAGAAGATGGTCATCCAGAACCAGAAAGTGAGGCTCAAGTTGATTGAACAGCATTTGCACATAAGGCTCAGGATGGTGCATTTCTGAGTCAGGCCTAAATATATGCGGAGGCTCGCAAGCAAGCAACTTTGTGCAACTTGTAAGTGTTTGTCTAGTCCTATTACTTTTGTTCCAAATCTCTCCTTTCCAGTTTAAGCTTACATAATATTTATGTGTGAGTGGGCTCTGGCGGGTCACACCTTCCTCCCATAATATGTTATGGCAATCATCTTCGGATCTGTTTTCAAATCTTCATCTCTCGTTGAATTCTTTTGTTATAGTTCTACTTGTTATCAGGATGATCCCTCTGAACCATTATTGCTGGATTCGCATATGTTTACCAATTGCTGGATTCACATGTGATTCTCAATTTGTCCACGCTTTATGCATCCTGTATTTATACTTTATATTTCTGGTTAGTGTAATACTTATTATAAAGTTAACTTCAATGATTCTTATATGCTTATTTAGAAAACATTTAGTGATGGTAGATTTCACGAATGAACAAATATTTTTATAAGTTGATTATTTTAAAATACATACTACATGTGTCATGTTTTGATTAATTAAATTTTGGACTTCATTCGGTTTTTTATTTAATTATAATGATGTGTTTGGGAACCAACATTTTATTTGAAATGAAGTGTTTGGATACTAAAAAAATTTGGATTTGAGTCAAATCTAATAGTAATCAAAACATACCTACAATAAAGGATTTCAAATAATAAATTTTACTTGTCATTTGAGTTTCTATGATTTTCCAAACATTATATTTGTATTTGAAATACTACATTTCAATTCCCAATTTCAAGTTAAATGTAAGTTTCCTAACACAACCTTAAAGTATGACAAATCGATAGCTATTAGTATTTGTTGTTTATATGAAAGACAAAGTTACTAAAATGTCTAAATTAATGCATTATCAGGGACCAAAGTTTACTGTTACTTCCATCAGTTCATGGACTGTCTTGTTTGCTTTCTTGAGTTTTGGCAGTATATGTAAACATGCACATGATACTAGAGTATATGGAGTCAACTTGCATTTTTTCATTCTGCTTTTTGAGTTGCACTTGAAACAGTTGGTGATCTTTTTTCTAAATGAATATTGGTAGGCACATTACTTTAATTGATAGGGAGCTTTGCCTTATTTTTACTAGCAGCATCTCAGTAATTTCATGCAACATAATGTATTCAACACTCAATTCCTTGAAAATCAAAGTAATTCAGCCAACACTTATCTGTAGCATTAATTTGTGTGTGTGTGTGTGTTATTGTTATTGTATCTATATATGACATGCTCACGGTGCAATTTGATTTGTTCAGAAAAAAATGCAGAACGTCTTGTAAAACTAAGTTTAGCTTGGTTAATCTTGGTTTTGGTTATCAGGAGAATTGGAGATACCAAGTTGCATTCCTATGATATGCTACCAACTAAAAATGAATTTCATTGATTGATTTTGTGTTCACTGCAGAAATTGAATTTGGGAGTTAAAACAATATTAGCAGGATGATAGAGTTACTTGGCAGCATTGCTTTGCCTTTGCCACGTCCCTTGGAAAACTGACATTAAGGTCTTGCAGGTGATACATGTTTACTATCCAGGCCTGGTTTTGGTGGTGTGGTTAGTTTTGAGGTGTGCACAGTGCTTGATTCCATATGCTCTACTGTTCCAATGTCTATTTTGGGTGATTTATCAATTCTTGATGCCTCTGTTGGTGTTCACTTTGTAGATTGATGGAGACTTGATGACTACTGCAAAGTTGATAGATGCCTTGAAAATTCCTTCCTTTGGAGGCTGTGAAAGCATTGTAGATTTGTCTGCAATAGTGTCATACTGGTATACATTCTGTTTTCTACTTTGTTATGATGGGAGAGGATGGTTTTCAGATCAAAATTATAACCGTTTGATCTTTGTTGTTGTGATTAATCAGGGATCTCGGCCAGTCCGAGAGAGCTAAATATGGGATCAAGGACAACCTGTTCCGATTCAGCTTTGGAGTTGAAGGCTCCGACGGCTTAAAGGATGGTATCCTCCAGGCACTAGGGACCATATAAGATGAGTGGCTTACATTTACATTTTTTTTAGTCAAGCATGCTTTCTGAGACTTGTTTTCTCACGGCTGTGTCCATAACCTCTCAGCCTTATTAGTGCCATAACCTCTCAGCCTTATTAGTTAATGTTGATGGTACTTTTGTCTAGTAACTCCAGTGATTGAATTCATTTGTGATTGGTAAGTACATTTCCACAAGGTGGTAGAGGAGGACAAATAACCAACTTGATTCTTATAAGTAGTTGAAGAATTTATGTGAAATGAATGCTTCAACACAAGTGGTGGACTCTTTCTTTCTTA
The DNA here is from genome assembly GCA_036897405.1 of Pelargonium myrrhifolium. Taxonomy (NCBI): domain Eukaryota; kingdom Viridiplantae; phylum Streptophyta; class Magnoliopsida; order Geraniales; family Geraniaceae; genus Pelargonium; species Pelargonium myrrhifolium. The sequence continues at coordinate 4,197 of JAYMTK010002994.1, read as the reverse complement.
TCTTCTAACTGGTGTCTATTGTCATTAATTCCTGGGGCTTAGAAGAAAAGAAAAAGATAGTTCAAGATTCAATAATGCATTTGTTAATAAATTTCTCTATTTCAAAAACCGGAACCACAAGGATGCCAAGGATCTCACTTAACTGAATGTCTTGCTACATTTTTGAAGCTCTCTCACCTAGCCAACATGGTTTTCCCAAGTGTGAAACACAAGGATTAAAGAAGAAATTCCTAAAATATAATGTTAATGAGAGGTCAAGAAAATGTCTCCATCTGTTACTATCTCCTTCGGTCGCAAAATAATTGTCCGATTTCTTTCTATGTATGTTTCATAGCATAAAAACTGAAAGAATACAATTAATACTGAAAATATTATTTTTATATATACTAAAATCCAAAAATAAACAATATAAATAGCCCAGCAGCCTGTGGAAAATTTGGATGTCCATCTCTGTAAACAATAATAGGCTATGCGTCTTTGTCATCATCTTCATCGTAGCTGAATGGTAGTGGCACTGACTTAAATGCACGGTACTTGCCTATGTTGTTCAAATGCTCATTCTCCAATCTGCAATGTTAGTTACTTAAACTTAATTATCTGTCATCAACAAAATCAACTTAATTCCAAATTATTACCTGAAGAAGTTCCAAATTCCACGACGAATGATCTCAAGACTAGCAACAATGGTGATTAAGGTTTGTGGATGCATATTAATCTTAAAATCTAATACAGTTTGCAACCAGGCGAATCTCAGCAACACATTCAGTACCTGCAAGCAAAGCAATTAATAGTAAGTTAGCATCATTCAGCGCACAGAACTAAGATATAGTAATTACCATTGCTATGTAGTAGACATTCTTGTGAGGTACAAGTAGCTTGTCTCTCAACCAAGGGTTCTTGGAATTCCTGTTAAGAACACCCCAGTCATGGACAAAGTCCCACCATGTGCAGTAGGTTGCTGCAGTGGCCGAGAAGATCCAGGCCAGTACGTACCAACCAATTCCTTTGTCAATAGAATAGGCCGTCCTCAAGCACACCGCCACTATCGTCAAGAAGTACTTGAGTCCATTCCATCCTTGCTCCACGCTCTTCTCCTCGTAAAGCCTTCTGATGCATTGCATAAGCCGAAACATGTATGGAATCACAGCAACAATGAAGTTGAATGTGTTGAATACAGGGTGTGATCTGCAATTGTTCTCTCTAAGCTTGTAGTCTCCCCAACCGTAGTAGCAAACGTAGAATTCAAGACTCCTGAAGGCTTGCACCTGGCTCGTCAGCTGATCTCCCAAGAAGAAATCTGGCAGTGTCACCTTGTACAGAGGCGCACCTATGCAGTGGAGCAGGCATGTCAAGAAGAAGTACCGATTCGCTTTGTATAGGATGTTGAATGGCAAGAACAGCATGACGAATATGAACTGCACGTACACATACAACATTTAACTATTCTGTCACTTCAATTCAATTATGGCAACTATGTAATGATTCACTTTGATCAAGAAACTTACCACAACCAAAAAGAGAGGGAGGAGCTCAGTCAAGGGCTCAAAATTTTTTGTTTTTGGGTCAATCTGCATATCAAGATTGGATAGCACGCAGAGCAGTGCCAGTACTGCAATGCCAAAACCAACGAGCAGAACTTGCCGGTACCCCAACTCGGTTCCTTGCTTGAAACCAAAGATGAAGGCATAATTCACTCGGTACCTTCTCCAGTAGAATACGTTGATTGCATACATAATCAAGTGAAGAACAATGAATCCAAACAAACTGCAAATGATAACATACATATAGTTCTAGATTAGCATTATTTCAGAACAAGCTAGTTAGCATTTTCATTAACCATCCACATATATTACCTATAAAGTGGAAACATGGTGTTCATGTACTTTGTTGCCTCCGGATCATCCATGATTTTTCGGGTACGTATGATATAGAAAAGTGCAATAACAAGAGCTGATGTGCAACCAGCAAAGTAACCTACAAAATTTTAAGCTATAAAAGACTGTACAACTTATTCAAAACTAAAGTGATTGATGCATAAGTAGACTAAAACATACATACCAACTGAGAATGTTGTTCTATGCCTCTCTCTCCTTGCTTGTGGTCTCAATATGTTCATCCCTTTAGCTCGGTTCGAGTTGGAGAAGTGCTTGATGAAGGTAGCTTCAACTCTGTCCATGAGCTTGGTCACCTCATCAGAGCTGCCTATATAGGAGTTATCCACCATTTTCATGTAAGGTTTTGATGCACTTCTTGAAGTAATCTGCAACAATTAATAAACCAATCATCATTATTTCAGATTCAAAGGTGTAAACTTCTTGGTTCTATGGAGAGATGTTTATATATACCTTGTCATATTTCTTCATGATTTTAGAAAATGCCATGATATTCAAGAAGCTGAAGCTCTTGAGCAGCCTGAGCTTCTGATAGAACTCAACAAAAGCCCTCTGGAGCTGTTCCTCAACCCTGGTCAAATTTTCCCTGGTGAAGTTGAGCTCTGTGTGTCCGGGAACCTTGAGGACACCTTTAATGGTGGACCTAGGAGTTTCCAAATTGTTGTGCAGCTTCACATTACCTAGTATCTCCATGGGAGCTATTCTTGGGGGAACTATGTTCATTTTTGGTCTTTGCATCTCAACCTTTTCCTTAGCCACATAACTGCTCTTGGCTTCCTTAATTTCTTCTTCAACCGATTCATCAGTCTCATGATTGCTTGAATCTTCTTCAATTACATCCATCTGAAACCTCCCTGCAAAAAAAAAAAATAATAAATAAATAAATAAAACCCCCAAAAAGTAAATTCAAGAACAAGAAACAGAACCAACACTCATCGTCACACCAAGTGGTTAATAGTCTCTTGGTTCTCTTCAATGTCTCATGTTCGAGTCTTACTATAAAACTAGGTGGTCAACCACTCTTGATTTCTCTCGGGTCTCAGGTTTGAGTCCATCATGGAGTGTTAGTCCGAGCAAACGAAAACAAGAAACAGAGCCAACTCATAAGGAAAAGAAAACAGAGGATCTTGAAAACATACTGCTTGCTGAGACCTTCATGCTGGCTGATTTTCTTGCCCCAAGAGGAGTGGAGGCTGACACGGTGGCGGCGGATACAGCGACATCGGAGGCAAGGCGGGTGATTTCGGCTTTCCGGTCAAAAACCTCCGGTGGGTTCTCGACTTTGATCCGAAAAGCAATCAGAGCAGCCATTTGCTTGTCCAGCATCTCAGCTTCCTTTACCACCTCCGACACCTTGGCTCTATAAAACTTCTCCGCCTTGTTGAGCTCATCGTCAAGCCTTCTGAAGTACACCAGCTCGTACTCTCCGCCTTCTTCGGAGGCCTTGAGGAAAGTGGTCTCGTAACTCGCAGACCCGTCCCTGCTGACGGAGTTAACAAGAATGGCCTGAGCCTCAACGTCCGGCGATCCCGAGGGGGAGGTGGGGTCGCGCCTCTGCGTGAGCCCACTGAAGGCTCTGTAAAGAGAAATCCTCCGCTTGAGGCCTGGGGGTGCGGCGGCGGCGCCGCCACCGCCACCGCCGGTGGGCCTCTGCGAGTGCTTGTAGCGCTGAACCTCTTTCAAGAGGGTCTTGAGGAAAGTGTAGTCCATGTAGGCTTCTTGCCACTCCGGCACCATTTGTGACACGAATTCCTTTCCAAACTTCATGGTTGCAGTTGAGATTCAAGAAAATGACTCTGTTTTTTTATTGTTTGAATGAGGATTGAGGAAGGAGTTGCAAGAATTTATACATAGGGGTTTGAGAAATGGAGATGGGAATCGAAGGAAGGAGTGAGAAGAGAGGAGCAGAGACAAGGAGACGACATGGCTGGACTTGGTCAATTTCAACACCCCGTGGTATGAACCAGTTGCATAGACTTGTAGCAAAAATTAATGAATTAATTATGCTAATATATAGTATACCAATTAAGTCACTTTTAACCAACTTTATATAAATAGGTGTGAATTTTCAATTTTAAACCATTAAGCCAAATTTACCTGCGGAGGAGGATTCACATATGTATTAATTTTACATGTATTTTCACATATATTTAATGTGATAATGAAAAATGTTTAGATTTATAATAGATATATTTCAACATTTTAATGTATTTATTTACCCTAGATAGTTTTAATTGTATTGCAAGTAACATTTATCTTGTATTGTTAGTAAAAATGTTTAGGGTTACAAATGGATATGTTTTAA
>JAYMTK010002993.1:0-12919 GCA_036897405.1 Pelargonium myrrhifolium | reverse complement strand
GATGATTCCATATTACTTGGCGAAGTAAGAAACAATATTGTCTCTTGTTCTTGTAAAAAATCTTAATATTATGTTATTGCTGATACTACCTTTGAGCTAGTTTAACTACAATGGCTACGTAGTGATATGTGTGTCACCATTCAATTTGCTATACATATTCATTGCGGCAGTTAGAGTGTAATTCACATGAATCACAATGACACATATCATGAGCGGACTAATCACATACAAATTTATTGACATGTTTCTCATGGTACTATCTCTTTACCATCTCCACGTTCGATCAATTGGTTTATATACTCACAATCATTTGTGGAGTGCTTGAACACTTAATAATAGAAATGAAGAACAACACAGTCAAATTAGTCTCAACTCGAAAGCTTCCGTGGCATTTTCATTCAACAGGAGTATAGCTCGAAAGCTTATAATTAGGGAAGGGAAATACAGTAAAATTGAGGAAACTAGAAAGGGAAGAAACAAAACAGAGAAATACCCAAATTCAACAACAAAACTCTAATTCTTCATTCTCTAGCTTTTATACTCAATCCAACAGCCTTGCAGGCACCTTGCGAACCCTCTCACTCCTCCTAGCCAACCCGTGAGTGCTAGCTGACTCCTTCATTTCTGCATCCTCGAGTGTTCCTGCATTTGCAGCTCCTTTCTTCGCACTCAAGGCATGACACGAGAAAGAAGACCCTTGACGCACAATACTGTCGTTTTGGTTAAAACTTTTTTCTTCCTTATCTGCAACGTCATCATTTCGTATAGGATCCTCACATTTGCTCCCTACGTCATCGTTTCGCTTCTACATCTTCTTTTCTTTGGCCCTTTGAAGTATAACGCTCACTTTCTCATCTTCTAGTAGACCAATACTCTCCCTATTTCGAACCACCTTGTCCTCAAAGTGAAAATTTGGAAATTGATGCAAGAATACAGCTACATCCTCCCATGACTCTTTTCGAATTGAGCTGTCAGACCATTGCACTAAAATTTGAGGTACCCATCTCTGATTCTTTAAGACTTTTCTCCAATTGCTTACATGAACTGGTTGAATTGTATGTGAATCTGAATCCCATGATAGAGGTAGTGGAAAATACTAACCTGCATGATCCCCTTTGAACTTCCTGGAGTAGAGAAATATGAAAAACTATGTGAATCTTTGCCTCCTCTTGTAATAATTAGCTTGTAAGCCACAGAACCAATCTTGTCAATCACCTTGAATGGTCCAAAATACCTCATCCCAAGCTTTTGATTTTTCCCGAGTGCTACTGAGTTCTACCTGTAAGGTTGGAGTTTAACTAAAACCCAATCCCCAATTTCTAACTCCATATCTCTTCTATTCTTGTTTTTCTGAGCTTTCATTCTTTCTTGTGTTCTCTTTAAATTCTCCTTCAATTTGCTCAGAATGTTGTCCCTGGTAACCAACATTTGCTCTACTTCTCTATTTGTTGTTGATCCCACAATATAGTTGCTTATCATGGGGGGGGGTTGTCTGTCATATAAAGCCTGAAAAGGTGTCATTCCTGCTGAAGTATGATAAGATGTGTTATACCAAAACTCAACCCATGGTAAAAATGTCCCCCACTTGGTTGGATTTTCTGAAGTAAAACACCAGAGGTAGAGTTCAAGTGTCTTATTTAAGCTTTTAGATTGTCCATCTATTTGAGGATGGAATGTTGTGGTCATTGCAAGAGATGTCCCATGTAGCTTAAAAAGTTCCTTCCAAAAACTTGCAGTGAATGCTCTATCCCTGTCAGACACAATTTTAGTTGGAATACTATGTAACTTGACGATATTCTACCCAAATTTCTTAGCTACAACTTCACTATTATAGTTAGCTTTAAGCATAGAAAAATGTGCATATTTGGATAGCCTATCAGTCACCACCATTATCACAGTATAACCTTGGAAGCTAGACAATCCCACAATAAAATCCATTGCAATTTCAGACCAAACTGTAGATGGAATGGGTAATGGTTGCAATAGACCAACCTGAACTTGATGATCCATCTTCGCTTGTTGACATACTTGGCATGTTGAAACATGAGCCTCCACATCTTTTCCCATCCCAGGCCAATATAAATTTGCTGCCAATCTTTTCAATGTTCTTTTGATTCCAGCATGCCCACCAATCTTAGAGTTGTGAAACTCCAATAAGCTAGAGTTGTTGTTTCAGGGTTGAGAAGTCAGGTATGAAGAGTTTGTCTTTCCAAAACACTAGCCCATCTTTAATACTCATAGGCTCTTTCAATAACTTTCCTTCTTTATTCTCCAAAAACCATTGCTTTGTGATTGAATCTTGTAATAAATCTCTTTTGAGCTAATCAATGAACTGAAATTCTGGTCTAGAGACATTAGTCATCACCAAAAAAGACTTTGATAAGGCATCTGCAGTTTTGTTTTCTTTTCCAGGCTTGTATTCAATTGTGTAGTTGTATCCTAACAATTGGAGCAAACACTCTTGTTGCTCAGGGAATTGGAGAACTTGATCATACTTAGCCTTTATGCTTTGAATTGGTGATCAGTTTTGATGGTGAATTTGTGACCCAACAAATAAGATCTCCACTTTTTGACAGCCTGCTCTATAGCATATAGTTTTATGACATAAGCTGACTGCTTTTGCATTCTATTTGATAGATTTTGAGAACAGAAAACAATAGGATGACCATTTTGACTTAGCACAACACCTAAACCACTTCATGATGCATCTATTTCTATGACAAATCCATGTTGAAAATTTGGTAGAGTAAGTAAAGGTGCAGAGATTAGGGCTTGTTTGAGTTGTTGAAATGCTGAAGCTACTTCAATAGACCACTTGAAAGCATCTTTTTTCAATAAATCTGTTAGTGGAGCAGCTAATTTAGAGAACCCCCTGATAAACCTCTTATAGTATCCTGCCAATCAAAGAAAGTCCCTCAATTGCTTTAGTGTTTTAGGAGTTCCCCATTCCATAATAGTTGCCACTTTCTGAGGATCCATAGCTACCCCCTCCTTGCTCACTATATGTCCCAAATATTCCACAAACTTCTAACCAAAAGAGTATTTTGAAAGCTTAACAAATAACTTGTTGTCTGCAAGAATCTGCAAAATTTGTTGAAGATGTTTGATGTGCTCATTCCATGTCTTGCTATAAATCAGGAAATCATCAAAAAAAAAATAAAAAATGTCTTCCTTAGTTGATCATTGAGAACATCATTCATAAGTGCCTGAAATGAAGTTGGTGCATTACTGAGTCCAAAAGGCATGACAAACCATTGATATAAGCCCACATGTGTCATGAATGTTGTCTTTTCTCTATCAGATTCCTTTCGAAGAATTTGGTAGTAGCCATACCTTAAATCCAGTTTAGAGAAATAGGTTACACCTTTCAACTCATCTAGAAATTCTTCTACAATAGGCATAGGGAACTTGTTCTTGATTGTCACCTCATTTAAGGCTCTATAATCTACACAGAATCTCCATGAACCATCTTTCTTTTAAACTAAAATCACAGGAGCTGAGTAAAGGCTTGTCCTAGGCTCTATCAAACCTTCTTTTAGTAATTCAGCAATGATCTTTTCAATCTCATTTTTCTGTGAGAAAGCATACCTATAAGGTTTAACATAGGTTGGTTTTGAATTTTGGCAGGACTGGAATGCTATGATCATGGGCCCTTTGAGGTAGCAGGGATATTAGCTTCTCAAAAATTGGTTGATAGAGATGCAATAGGAGAGTAATATCAGGGTGAAGAGAGCTTGGTAAATCTGAAAACACCTCTTCTTTCTTTTCCAAGACTTGTATCATATAACACTCAGCAATTGATTTGGTATTCACCATTCTGATCATGTGATTGTATTGAGCTTGTTTCACCATTGATTGTTCCCCTTTCCATTGAATAAACTTTCCCTCATGATAAAACTTCATCACCATCTTCTGATAATCAGTTAGAAAGGGCCTAAGGTAGCCAACCACTGAACCCCCAAAACAAAATTTGCTCCCCAAATAGGTAGGACAATAAGAGAAACCTTCATTGCATCTTTACGCTAGTATTTTGAGATGACATATCTTGAAAACTTTAATTCTTTCTTGGACTCGAGTTTACTTTTGATTCAACTAGATTCTTCTTCTTTTTTCTTAGTTTAAGTATGCATGATTTGATCTTCTGTTTGGGCATCTTCTCTAGTGATACAATCACTTCCCTATGAAAGAGAATTTTGAGCATAATATGGAAGAGAATTTGTAGCATAATAATTTGACCGGTGAACCACTTCGAGATCCTACAATTTATCATCAGTTGGTTAGATGTTTGGTTTATTTCATCATCACTCGGCTTCATATTTCATATACAGTTCATCGTGTTAGTTAGTGCATAACTACCCCTTATTCAGTTCATTAATTTTGTTGTTTCTCTTAGAACTCTACACTAGATTTGGAGAACTATTTATCACAACTTATGTTATCCATACAGTTTCTCTCCTCAACTCAAAAGCCTATTCAAATGTGAATTGGGAAGGGATCCCACAAATCGTTGTTCTATCTCAGATTTCTACTTCTTTCTTGATGATTCCATATTACTTGGCGAAGTAAGAAATAATATTGTCTCTTGCTCTTGTAAAAAAAATCTTAATATTATGCTCTTGCTGATACTACCTTTGAGCTAGTTTAACTACAATGGCTACGTAGTGATATGTGCGTCACCATTCAGTTTGCTACACATATTCATTGCGGCAGTCAGAGTGCAATTCATATGAATCATAATGACATATATCATGAGCGGACTAATCACATACAAATTTATTACCATGTTACTCATGGTACTTTCTCTTTACTATCTCCACATCCGATCAATTGGTTTATATATTCACAATCATTTGTGGAGTGCTTAAACACTCAATAACATGAATGAAGAATAACACAGTCAAATTAGTCTCAGCTCGAAAGCTTCTATGACAATTTCATTCAACAGAAGTATAGCTCGAAAGCTTACAATTAGGGAAGAAAAATACAGTAAAAATGAGGAAACTAGAAAGGAAAGAAACAAAACAGAGAAACACCCAAATTCAACAATAAAACCCTAATTCCTCATTCTCTAGGTTTTATACTCAATCCAATAGCCTTGCATGCGCCTTGCAAACCCTCTCACTCCTCCTAGTCAACCCGTGAGTGCTAGTTGGCTCCTTCATTTCCGCATCCTCGAGTGGTCCTACATTTGCAGCTCCTTTCTTCGCCCTCAAGGCATCACACGAGAAAGAAAACCCTTGACGCTGTTGTTTTGGCTTCATTCTTCACTTACGCGAACGGCGTCGTTTTGGTTAAAACTTTTTTCTTCTTTATCTGCAACGTCGTCGTTTCGTACGAGATCCTCACCTTTGCTCCCTACGTCGTCGTTTCACTTCTTCTTCTTCTTCTCTTTGGTCTTTTGAAGTATAACGGTCACTTCCTCATCTTCTAGCAAACCAATTTGCTACAAAGAACTACATGCATCTTGATTCCAAATTCATTTTGGTTTTCATTCAACTTTCTTGAGTTTGAGGGAATGTTAGAATTTACGGGTGAATTATGGAATTCACTCTCTTGTTGGTTAGGTAAATGTTGAGATTTATTGTCTTTTCTTTCTTGCAGCTTTTGACTATTGTTATCTTGACTAAAAAGTACAAGTCTACGCTGTACATAAGTATCAGGGTCGGCTCTAAAGGTGTGCAAGGTGGGCGGTTGCACAGGGCCTCCTTAGAACCGCCCCCCCATGAATAGCGAGTATATTTTTTTTTTTTGTTGAGAAAAATCTATTACAGAACGCAGGAGGGGGATTGGAGGAAGAAGAAAGGTGAGGAATGAGAAGTGCTTATGGTTGTGGGATGTGGGCCCATTTATTAAAAAATATTTAATAGCATTTATTATTTATTTTGAAATAGTAGATTGGGCCCATTTATTAAATAAAATATCTAATAATAATTACTATTTAATTTGAAATTTTAGGGTTGATTTATGTTTTGTGTTTTTGTGGGTGGGGTTTAATTTGAAATTTTAGGGTTGATTTATGTTTTGTGCTTTTGTGTATGAGGTCTATTTGATATTAAAAATTAAAAATTACAATGAAAAAATTTAAAGTCTCATGTTGATTAAGACCGAAAGAATATAAGAACTAATACTTATAAATATAATTGAAAAGATGACCGTGAATTATGATGTTAAATTTATAAATATTAAAAAAAAATTAATCATCTTGATGCTCACTAATATTTTGGAAAAGAAGTTGTAATTGTTAGTGTTTTCAACCCCACAGCGAAAGAAAAAAAAATGATCAAGTCCGATTACTTTTCTATAAATCATGTTATATAATTGTGTTCAGTTACAATAAAGACTATTTTATTTGGGAAACAATTTTGAAATACTTGACTTAAACTTATAAGTTAGTTCTAATTTTAAAGTTTAGTAGGACTAATAGTCGGCTTTTCTCGATTATAACAAAAATCAACAGACTAAAACGCTTACTGATTAAAGTTCACAGATTTATGGTCGGTCGTGGTTTACAATCTTTAGGGTCACAAATTTCACCTTTGGGACAGGGCCCCCGAAAACCTTGAGACGGCGCTGATAAGTATTATTCAAATGCATTAGACTGTCTCAAATTCCAACACACTCGAGAAAAAACAAATCAATCTGAATTGAATTGAATTGAGTTCATATACATAATAATAATACACTTTTACATGCATGATACAGTTCTACCTTGTTAGCTATATATCCAACCTGCCAAGACATCAAAATTGGAGGACATGACTGAACAAACTTAGCTCCATCATGTCGATAATGTTACATTCATTTCAGTTTTCACATAGCAATTAGGAAGACCTATCTTGAAGAGCAAACTTTTCTGCTCTATTGCTTAATATATATAGGCAAGAATCTAGATAATTAAGCAGTGAATGTGCAAACGATGATGAATTTACTTATCCGTTGTGATCCGTTTGGAGTGGGCTTCGACACGGGCAGTGTACCCTACAGTCGTGGGCCGCAGTGATCTCTGGCGTACCATATGACAGTACTCGGGGTCATCCAGCTGCCCGTCTGTCTTTATCCATTGTATCATCTGATGGTACAATGGGAAGAACCTCATTTGGATGGCAGAGTAAGTGAAATACGGGATAAGGGCGGAGACTAGCACGAGTAGTGTGATGATCCAGAAAGACAATGCTGGCGCGCACGCCTCAATGAATACCTTGTAGGCAGTTGTTGATATGTTCGGGTCCATGGCGCCATATCCCAATAGGAAAATGTACCAAAATACAACGCCTCCCCAGACGAAGAGATGTTGAATGTATGTGAAGTAATTGATGGATAGCGCCATTTGGCAGTTCACAACCCATACCACACACGTGTACATTGTCGTCCCAAGAATTTCCAACCCGACAACTTCCCCGCCTTTTCTGAAGGCTTGATGCTCCATTGCCCGGATGCAGAAGAAGAAGATGATGGTTGCACTTAATACCCCGTTAAACGACCAACCGAGGATTCGAAGCCAGCTGAAAAGAACATTTTGTATACCTTCTTGGTACAATAGAGGGAACTGTATATCATTGCAAGAAAACAAAAGCACAAAAGATATCATCAGAATATCATTTCCATGGACGGGTCCAACTTGTATATCAAATGCTATCAGATATCACATTACTTCAATGTTAGACACGTTACGTCCCGAAATGAGTGTCCTTATTTATATTTTGAGAAAAATTAAGAAGAAGTTAATTTGTGTGGTATATTTACTCTTTGTATCGTTATAATCATGGGTTAAGTGATACTAACTAACTAGTTATAATACTACTAACAATTCATGCAAAACTAACTTAACATAAAAGGAAAAATGACACTCATTTTGGGACAAAAATTCAAGAGAAACATGACACTTATTTGTGACGGATTAAGTAACATTTTTATCATAACCCCACCAATGTACCTTGAGACACAACCGAGCAGAGACATCTTGGTCGAACACTCCTAGGGCAATGACAGGAAGGGATGTGAAGAAGACATTGTAAAGTGACAAATACCAATCATTGTATGCAGCTTGGCCAGAAAACGACGCATATGCCTCATAGAAGAAGATAGTGAAGCCGAATGCAATGTTCTTGTAAAAGAAATAGCATATCTGCCAAATAACGAGAGAGAATATGTCATCATACGTGTTTAGCCTAGGCGTACTCTACTTTCTCAATCGGGGCCAATATTGGAGGAAAAATGTTGCATAAAAGTATATACTATTAGAGATCCCGGAGATTGAAATTTACCATTGATGAGATTCTTCTGTAACACCAATGTCCATGCACAAGTAATAACCGCTCCAAAAATCTGAACTGTGCTATTGCAATATCACTTGACATGACTGCCTGAAATTTATATTTCAAAAACTGTTTCATTGAGAAGGAGATGCAAAATCGCATCTAGCTAAAGAACACTAGCAACCTATTTGGTATTTACCTGCATTCCCTCAACTCCACTGATACCGACACCAATATCTGCTTCTTGGAGCATTCCAACATCGTTCGCACCATCACCTATAGCTAGGGTCGTGCTACCCGTTTTAACCTTAACCAACCTTGTAACCTATATTTATATAACATGTTAGTTCCATTATAAAGCAAGAGAAACAAGTTATTCGCAAGTAGTATTTGGACATTTTGGTGCAGCATTCACACAATATATAATGGATATGTAAGTTACTTACAAGTGCTTTTTGTTTGGGAGACGAACGGCAACATATGACAGAAGCACAGCCAATGGCAAGCTCGAGAAACATGTCTTTGACATCATCCTCTAAAGCATAGGTTAGTGACTTTCCATCAATAATCAATGCCAATGCCTCGGTGTTCTCGCCAGATGCAGTAATGAATGTCTTTCCCTCAGTTAGCTGACGGATGACTATTTCCTTTGATGCCTAAATTCAGGAAGATACCACCAAATTCACAACTTTTATATCAATACCGTTTCAATTCATGATGTTTATAGTATATATAGCTCATGGTTTTATGGATTTGTAGCTCGTAAAATGTAATAGAACGAAAACTTGAGCCATACCAAATGCTGAAAGTATGATTCAAAATCTAACCGTTCTAAGATCTTATAAAACCATAATAAACATCCTAATGCCAAACATCATTTTTATAGAAAAACAGTGAATGTACATAGGGAATACCGAGGCAACAGCAGACTTGTCATCCATTTTCTCCAATGCTTTATTTTCCGGTGTCTCTGAGCTGATTATTATTTGCCTCATCCCTTGTCGAAGCAAACTACAAGCAAATCTGAGGAATTCTACATGAAGTGAGAAAAACTATTCTATCCAAAGTTTAATAACTTACTAAATGTAACTTGCACCCATTACACATACCCGATATTGATTGCAGTCTCCATTTTATCTCCCGTCAATACCCATAGTTTAATTCCAGCTTGAGCGAGCTTATCAATGCAGTCAGGAACCTGCTCGGCATAAAATAATAGATGGTCAATACTCAATAGTGAAACTCCAAAATAATAAAATTCCTCATCGTACAACCCACCCCATCTTGAAGTTTATCTTCAACAGCTGTAGCACCCAGAAGAATCAAATTCCTTTCAATCTTTTCTGCCACGTCCTCAATCAGTTCCTCGCGATCTGTACTGACAGAGTTTTTGGCCCTGGTAAATTCCTCGTTGAACTCATTGTACTCTTCCTCGTCTAGCTCACGATAAGCGAGTACCAAGGTCCTCAAACCAGCATCAGCATACGTGTCAATGTGCTCCTTTGTCTGCTCTTCAAACTCCCTTCCGTTCTTTGCTAGTCTTTCGAACATGACACTGTTTGAGGAAAACAAATAACAGCAAGATAACCATATTAGCTGCACCTTATTATGTTTATATTTATTTCTGATATGGTGACTCTAATGAGTTCACTACAGCAATATACAAACTCCTCTGGAAGAGTAATGTTATTTTCATGATGTCACTGAGCCTAGTAAATGATCTTTCAATTTTCAGAACAGTAATGTTTGATTATACTAACCTGTCAGCGCCTTTACACAGCAGTAGTAGTTCTCCCTCCTCACTTCTTACAACTACAGACATGCGCTTCCGAGAGCTACTAAACTCTAAGATATTCAAAAGTTTGTATGATCTGCAGAAAAGACATGTTAAAGATAAACACTACCTTTAGCGGAAAACTATACTGATAAGCTAACAATGGGGTACAAAAGTGCAAGAATCAGACCTTACAACTTTGTTGCCAGAAACCGGATCAAACTCAAGTAGCGAGATACTCGATTGAGTCCTTTCGAAAAACTCAAACCCGAGTTCTCTAGCAGCAATCACAAAAGCAGCCTCATCCGGAGACTCAGCTTCATATGAAATCTTCCCTGTTTCTTCATCCACGTCGGGAATCGCAGTGTGGCAAATAGCTAATAGTTGTAGGAATTTCTGGATTACATCTGAGTGAGGCTGTTTAACCCAATTGCCATTCATAATTCTCTCATCTGTAAAATTGAACCCTTTAATGGATGACTTTGCTTCTTCAATATAGTTATCTTCATCTGTAGCCTCTTGAGCTAAAGGCGATCCTTTTCTCCTCGCCATAGCTCTCTCAACTTCCGTTACTCCACGACCATAAGCAGTACCAGCCACGGAGCACTTGATGAATTCCATCAAGTTGCAAGTCAAAGTGCCAGTCTTATCAGAGAGTATGGTGTCAACATGGCCAAGTTCTTCATTCAAATTTGAGGTGCGGGCACGCGCTGGCTTGTCAGCTTCCTCGTAGTACATGTGCAGATCTTGATTGATGAACATACTCTGGAGAAGCTTCACAACTTCTATCGACACGTACAATGAAATGGGGATTAAGTAGCTATACAACATGAGGGCGGTCAAGAAATGTAAAATTGCTGCAACGGGTGCTTTCTTCGGATTGTAGTAAATTGTAGTGTCGTCGGGTCTAAGATACCATCTTGTCATCCTCCCGTTCTCCAGGTCTTCCCTCGTTGAGATCCCGAAAAAGATTGACCCAATAAAAGACATCAGAAACAAGATGAAAAACAACAAGTAGACTAGCTTATCCATCCTTTTCTCAATTCTGCTTCTCTTGGAAGGCGGCGCTGTTGAGTTTTGGAACACTTTAGTGTCACGGCCTGTGAAAATCACAACCCCGTAAATATAATCTGTGTTTCGTAGCTTTGAATCTCTAAGCAGAAGCTGCTGAGGAGAGAGAGGCAGCTGTTGTTCTCCGAGGTCCAAACTACCAACAAAAGTGTACAAATTTGCATTCGGATCCTCGCATTTGATGGTAGCCTTGAAAGTTTGGAAGCTCGAGTCCTCTTGCAAGTTGGTAGTTGCTTCCAGTGCTTGTTTCAGTTTCAAATTAGTTTCTCCATCGAGATTGGTGGTCTCGACATAGCAAATTGCTTCGTCATAACTTGAGGAGAGCAAGATGAGATCGGCGGGGAAAAATTCATCCTTTTCCACCTTCACGATGTCTCCCACTCTTAAATCCATCCATTTGGTGTACTCAAATGCACCATCACCACAATGCACTTTAACCTTCCTGTTGTTCACTTCAATATCCTGAAAATGTTTACCGAAACAGGTTATGACGAAAACAGCTTTCGTTTTCATATTGTAGAATTTAGAACTACTCCACAACACAACAGGCTATTGTTTCACAAAATTTGGTTGGAATCTGAAGAAAGTAATGAAACACAGATCTAAAGACTAAAACATATATGATCGAAAGAAGATTAATGTAGAAGAAGTAGGAAGGAACCTGCTTCTTACGCCTCCAATCTTCGAGAAGCTCCTTCCCCATGGTAGCTCCAACGACAACAACAAGGGGAAGAACACTACTGACAGCAGAGTAGGGGGAGAGGGGGGTGAAGGAGAGGATTGCACAAATGAGGAAATAAACATTGGCGACACGCCGGAACTGCTCGAACAAGGACTTGGGCATAAAAGTGGTGAGGGTGTATTTGGTGGTTCTAACATAATTGTCAGAGTAAGAGAGCAGACCAGCCTCAATACAGTCAGGCTCATTGCAATGCACAACCCTAGAAAACCCAGGCCCTCCTATCAGTGACTGCTCTCCTCCTCCTTCTCCTTTGAATGATGCTTTTCCACAACTAAACGCATGGATTCTCCCAAAATGCTGTTTTTTTCTTCTCACACCACCCATTTTCAAGTTCAACAACTACTCTATATTAATTTCCCAACCCAACCCAACACCCACAAGATTCAACACCAATTTCTCAATCTATCTATCTTAACCCAATTAGTTTCAACATTCTAATTGCAAGATATTGAAATAGAAAGAGAAAGGCAATTTGATTACCAAAATTGAAGCAGCAGAGATGAGAGAGAAGCAACCCATTTCATAAAATAAGAAAACCAGCTTCAAGCAGATGAGGAAGACCAGCATGGCTGCTTTGACTTGTAGCTAAAAAGCAACAAGGAGGAAGCAAGTCATGACCAACTACTTCATTAGTTTACTTTTGAATTAATAAAAGTAAAATCTAAATTATAACCAAACTCACCACCAAAATGAAGCTAAAGAAAGTCAGAACCTCACTGGCTTTAATTTCATGAACTGCTGAAAGTTAGGCCAATAAATAAATAATTACAACAAATATATATATATATTTATTTATTTATTTATTTATGGACCAAAGCACTAGACTATCAATTTGGAGTTGAAAATAAATAAATAAATAAAACTAATAATTGCATATTGGATTTTCAAATATAGATGGATATAGTAAGGAGGAGTAAGGGGCAAGCCTTCTAGAAGGTCAAATGAAAAGCTGTAAGAACTAAGAAAGAATCCTGAATGACAACTTGGAGGAGAATCCATAGGAAATATTTATATATTTTAATTATAGGGTTTAATGTATATCAGTTGACTGATATAAAGTTATATCAGTTGCACTAA
>JAYMTK010002992.1:0-12919 GCA_036897405.1 Pelargonium myrrhifolium | reverse complement strand
AACTTCGTAGGGGTAATTATGATTTATCAATATAATTGAGATATCCAAATTATTGGGGATATTAAAGTCATTTATATAATAATATATTACTTAAATTATTTTAAAAAAATCTGTATACGAATAATATAATTACAAAATTCATACTTTTCATATATTCAATTAAAGACATAAACGAACATAATAATCAGTTTAATATTTCTTTCTTTTAATTGAGGGTTTAAGATTGAGTTTTTAAATGTAAGGAAAGTAAGTTATAACTATTTTAATTACATTAAAAACTCATTTAAACAAACGCCACCTAAAAGTATTTAACCCTAGTTTTTAAATGAAAGTTTTATTTGACTTGTACTTTATTTTCAAAATAAGTAATATCTTCTTTATTTAAAAAAAAAAGTTATGAATGATAATCAATAAAAATTCCCTAACAAATAGGATAATTGATTACAACACATTAATGAATTATTCATTAATTTATTAAAAAATAAATCCCCAAACCTTATTTTGGTAGGAAGGAGTATATAATATTGTTAAGCATTTTATGTATCAATTTTGTTTACTACTATTTTTGTCTCGTGCGTTGCACGAATATTAATGTTATTTGTTATACACGGATCACTAATACCGATCAACTGCAATCAAAGAAATATAAGAGTATAACACATAATATTTTGAAAATTTAATGATGTGGCGATCTAATACGCATTATAAACTTTTATTTTGATCGTGCTTTTATAGTATGTATAGATTAGTCCATAAATACATGTATAATTATGTGTATTTTTTTTTCTTCCATATATTTCATTTAATATTCTCCCCTCAAAATAAAATTATTATTTAATCTTACTCTCATTTATATGTATTTTATTATTATGAGATATGCATATTTTTGAAGGGTCGTGTATTAATACACACACCAGGACCAAGCCCAACTCGCTTGGTTCTTCTTTAGCTCTCTTCTTCTATTTTCCTTCTCTTCTCTTCCATTCTATTCTCCTTCTTCGATCTGAAAAACAACACTGCAAAATCTATAGCTTCGTGCCCACGCAGATCTATCTCCTCTAATCACTATCAAAACCTCTCCTGCTTTCGATCCATTCGTTTATCGATTGTGTTTTCTCTACAAAACTGCGAGCTTTTCCCTGTTTTTTTCTCTCTCTAGGGTTTCGTCGAACACGTTTGGACCTATCTATTTATCAGGCAAGTCATTCCCCTGTCGAATTTCTTCTCATCTGTATTGTTTTCTCATCATTTTGCGCTCGTTTGGTTCCCGAGAATCTGAAGGGGAAAAAAGAGGCAAACTAAGATATTTCATTAACTGGAAAAAGAAACACAGCTTGAGGAATTACCACTTTGAATTTATGCGTAAATAAGTGATAAGGTCTCTGTTGGGCAACCTGAGTAGTCAAGGATCTATTGCTTGAATGATTAATGGTGTGTGCTTAATTTGTTGCTGTTGTGTTGAGACTGAAGCTATGTCATTTTATATTTATAATAACGTTCTTTTGTTGTTGCTTGATTGTTATCTCAATTGGGTTTCATGTAATGTCTTTATGCCACTGTTTAGTGGCGGCAGTTTGGAAGCTCCTTAAGGTTTGGTTATGTGATTGATAGTGGAAGGAGTGTTTTATAGGTGATCAAATACATATTTGGCTGTGGATTAGCTTATATAGCTGGGGAATATATTTTATTTTTCGTTGGTTAGAGATGTAGTTCATTACAGAATCTAAGTTTAATAAAATTAGCCGAAGAAAAATCTGTAAGTAGCAGGGGTTGGTGGTTTTGTGGGAGACACTCTATTTGAGTAAGAATGTCTGCAGCCCATATTCGATTCATCACGAGTTTTTCTATAGATTTGGAGTTAGAAGGGTGAAGTATAGGTTTTTCTATTTATTTTGTTTTGACATTGGGTTTTGTTGTGGCTGAAAAAGTTTTACATGGAAACTGTAAGAAGTATGCTTTATGTGGTTTGAAGTGTCAAGGATGCAAAATGCATTCTTATGAAATGGGTACTGCTGGAGTGCTAATACTGAGATGGATCATAGATGATTGCCAGTAAGACGCAAAGTGATTAAGATGTTTGGGCTATTTGTAACTAGATATCCATGTGATAGTGCTTAACCAGGGGAAAGCTAAAATATTGTGTCTATGGAGGGATGCAATTTACGCCTAAGGGTGATGAAGTCAAGGGCACATCCTATGAAACTTTTGTGAAATCTTATAGTAAAGTATTTCTGCGGTGTCTGCATTGGTCGTTCAAGCTCACAGGAATGGCTTCAAGGATGTTGTGAAGTCATCTCCTGAAAAAGTCAGTTGATAACTCACTTGTTATCGACCTCTCTTTTGAGGCCGTTTCGTCGGTTTAACGACGTTAAACAAATGCACTCCTGGGAGGCAACCCAATGTCGGTATGTTTGGTGGTCTGTATCATGAGTTGGCTCGCACTTTTTATGTGTGTTTTAGCGTTTAGTGTGCAGATCATACTGAAAATGTGTACAAAAGTTACTGAAAAAGTTAAATTGGAGATATTGGAGAAACTAGCATACATAAATTATAAACCCCCTTTCTTTCGAGAGAAAATTTCTGTGTCTACTATGAAATTTTTCTGATAGTTGCATGGACATTGTGTGATCTGAGTGCTTGTATTTCTCTATCTGCAGCAAATTTACATTTCTATTTCAAAGCAATGGAATCAAGTCATCCCATGGCTCAACCTTACTAAGCATAGGTTACTGTTGTTTAGATGCTAGAAATGGCTGATATGAACCAGATTTATGTAGGGGGGACAAAGATTTTGAATTTGCTTTTAAAACCTTCTCTCTCTCTTTTAGTGATTGTGATATACTGATCTCTCTCTCTCTCTCTCTCTTAATTTTATAATCTCTCCATGTACAAATCATTTTTCCTCCTGACTGGTGTTTACATATGTAGAGACCGTAAACCTTTCATTCACAAATTACCAAAGCTTATGGGTTTGCCCAACAGTTTATTTTGTTTGTTCAACCAATATAGATACTATCATCAGACTCATGAGATAACCATTGGCTCTCTTGTTAACTACCAATGCTTTTGGATTGATTGAACCGTGTGATGTGTATTACTATTTATCTTCTTGTCTTGATCTATATCGAATTAGAGATTGATGGGTTTGATGATGTTTATTTGTATAAAAAAGGGTAGTAAGATGGATTGATATATTCAATGGCTGATCTAAGTTGCTCTATATTTAATAAATTTGTTGTTGAATAGAAGAATAAGAATTGCATTTCACATGGATAATTCTGTATTTCTTAGGTATAATTTCTAAAATATCCATTTTCAACTATTGGTACATGTCACATTTGATGGTTGTTGTCTTCTTGTTACTGCAGCTGAGTTAAAATTGTGTGAATGACCGTGAAACTGCTATTGAATTATGACATCAAGTATGCTGACAGGAGAGCGAAGGTACAATACCATATTTCCCCCATTTAAGACTATATACTATCTTTAATGCTATGTAACTAGGGTTTAGGGTCATGACAATTTGAAGTAAGACCTACACTGTAGTTATGTATCTTTTCCAGTTTTTCCTATTTGCTATATTAGTCACTGTTTTGCACTTAAGTGGGATTGGCATAGGCTGCTGAGAGACTAAACATCAAAACTGCAGTCAGCTTAGACTATTTCAAATACCAGAGTAGTAATTAGTGCTACGCTGGGAGAAAATCATTGTATCTTGAGTGCTTTTCTGCAATTTTATGGTTGAATTAAATATGGCCACACATTTTTGTTGATGTATTCATCTCTATGCTTTTCCTTACGAGACATCTTGCCTCATCCATGTACTTACCTATGACAATGATAATATGTCTTCTTTTATCAAAAAAGTATAATATTTTCTTGTTGTACCATTCCTATAATTATTTAGGCATCGCTCTCTCTCTCTCTCTCTCTCTCTCTCACACACACACACACACATGTTCATAACTTGAGTAATTCCTTTCCATTGTATATGTAGCTTTTGTGTTGCCGAACAGTACTTGAGTAGTTTGCTTTCCTGCTCACGACATTTATTTGTGTGACATGTGTTTTGTGTTGATAACTTTGCAAGTTAGCACACCTTTTATTCAGATGTTTATAAAGTGAACTAAGGTGTATACTTATTTTTATTATTATTATTATTATTTTGTAGATGGGCTTCTTCTGGCAGGAGAGGCGGCATGACTGTTATAGGGAAGGTCGTTGTTCCAAAACCTATTAATTTACCTAGCCAAAGGTATTTGCTTTTCTGCTGCATAAGTTCTAGGTCAACTTTACTTAGGTGCTTGTTTGTCTTCTGAGATTTCATGTCTTTCTCTGCTGTTTCAAGGTTAGAAAATCATGGTCTGGATCCAAATGTGGAAATTGTTCCCAAGTAAGATGCCCATCTTCTCTTGACATGTATTCTTGTTCTATTGTACTAATGTGAACTTCTAATTTTGCTTTTGATCCATCTCCTAGTTCACATGGCTTTAATGTTTCTTGAATTGATTTTCAAAATTACTTTTGACACATGTTAGGGGTACCCTGAGTTGGGGCAGCAAATCATCTACTGCATCAAACCCATGGGGTTCATCTACCCTGTCCCCAAATACTGATGGTGGTGGTGGTTCACCAAGCCGTCTCAGTGGCCGTCCTTCATCTGGTGGAAGCGGCACTCGGCCATCAACCGCGGGTAGCGATAGAGCTTATGAACCTACCAATAATGCATGGGGACAGAATTCTAGGCCATCATCAGCTTCTGGGTTAGTAACATCAAATCAAACAACACTGACGTCTCTGCGTCCTCGCAGTGCAGAAACAAGACCTGGTAGTTCGCACTTATCCCGGTTCGCTGATTCTGTGTCTGAAAATTCAGGGGCATGGGGTGCCGCCGGGACTGCAGAAAAGTTGGTAAGTACTTCTGTACGTTTTGCCTAACAATATTATAATTTTTCAAAGAAATAGTATAAAATAAAATAAAATAAAGATCATTACTTTTTATCTTTAATTAAGGATATGCTGTTGTACATTTCCTTCTGTATACCTTTTATAGATTTATTCTATCGTATGTTAAAATATTACAATTTTTTAGTTTCTTTGGCCTGTTTTTACCTTGTTTGATCTGTTTTGTGCTTCCTTGTTACTTTTTCAAGGCAATATCCAATATTATGGATTCATTTCATGTGTGATTGATCTCCCAACAACTGCTGCGTTGGGCTAGGCTAGGCAATTCCAACTTGGTCCAAGCTATACTGTGCCCTTTAACCTGTTGGGATTTTCTTCTGAGTTTTCCTCTGCTGTTTCTTAGTCTCACGACTTGTTTCGTTGTTCAACGTTATGTATGCAGGGAGTGACATCTTCCAAAGTTGATGGATTTTCTCTGGCTACTGGAGATTTCCCCACACTAGGTTCAGAAAAAGACAATTCTGAAAAGAACATTGAGTCCCAAGGTTCCATGCTTTTATATGTGCTTATACCTAAATTGCTGTAAATGTGCTTTGGAGTTGATAATTTCCGTGATTTGAGCAATACTGTAGAAATTAGCTGTATCTTTTTCTTATTTCTGGTATTAAGACCTTTTCTTGCCTTAATTTTCAATTCTCAGTCTGTAGTTTTGCTTTTTTAGTATGTGCTGCATCATGTATACCTTTGCCTCTACTGAAATAATTGTACTTATCCGGTTTCTATTTTTTCTGATAACCTTGATTTCCTATTTCTTGGATAAGACAATAAGTAGCATTGGGTACTCTGCTAGAAACAACATTTTGATTATTAATATTGTTTATAGTATCATCATCTACTGCTGGATGTCAATGTACTATTACTTCTTGCAGTTGGATGGGATTGTATTTCTAGTTCAGGAGAGTATCCTGATTTGATGTTGTAATCTAAGCTGCTTCTTGGTTTTGTTCTGTTTCCTTTCCTTTTTGTGCATTATTTTTTCCGGAACACTAATTTTCAAGCCATAACCTATTTTTGCCTACATAGGTTGAAATTTTTATGGGTGTGGTAAAAGAATCTTGTGTCTTGAGGCTTCTTACTCAAAGCATAATCTAATGTATTTATATAGTTATTTATGTTTTAAAGCTTTTAAGAAATATTGTAAATTCTACACTAGCAGTCGTTTTTCTATAACTTATGTTAGTGTGTTTTATTTTATTCTATTTGTTTTTGTGTGGCCTTTCAATTGCATTTGGACATATTATAAGGTTTCTCTATACTAATTTAGCGGAGCAACTTTTTCTAAAAAAATTTCTTAATCGACTGTTTAATGACAGACCACGAGTCCCATGACCGTCCTGGTTCATCTTCTGGTAGAGTTGCGCCTGCAAAAGAGAGGAATGCCACTTTTGTAGATGGTTCATGTATGTGCATTCAACGGTGTTGTTTTAACAGGATTCTGCAATTGTTTATCTGATTACAAATTAACTTTTTTTTTCTGATGAACTCTTGCCATTTTTTTCATTGATGAGAGTGGTAAATGTATTTTTTCTCATTTCAGGCGAATCATCTGTAGATGCAAATGTGAAAAACAGCACTGCAAATTCTTGGAGAAGGGAGAATCCTGCATACGGAGAAGATGCAGTAAGGCCCAATGTGGAGAAGTGGCATGGTGATCCCCATCCATACCCAAATGCTAATATTCGTCCTCAGCATTATGAGGCATGGCGAGGCCCCCCAGTTAATAATCCACCACCACCTGGTGGTGTTTGGTATAGAGGACCTCCAGGAGCTCCTCCATTTGGAAATCCAGTTCCTCCTTGCGGCTTTCCTATGGAGCCATTTCCTTATTTTCATCCTCAGATGCCTGGGGCTTCCCTTGCAAACCCACAGCCAGCTCCCCCACAAGGTTCTGGACCAAGAGGACACCACCCGAAGAATGGAGACATGTATAGACCCCATATGCCTGATGCTTACATCCGTCCAGGTATGCCAATGAGGCCTGGTTTTTACCCTGCTCCAGTGCCCTATGATGGCTATTATGGTCCTCCCATGGGCTACTGCAATTCCAATGAACGAGATATTCCATTTATGGGAATGGCAGCTGGTCCTGCTGTCTATAATAGGTACTCTGGTCAAAATGGTCCAGATCCTGGTAATTCCCATTCTAGATCTGGTGGATATGGTCCAAGTGGCAAAGCACTTCCGGAACATGAAGATTCAGGTCATCCTCATGATACACGAGGACCATATAAAGTTCTTCTGAAGCAGCACAATGGTATGGATGAAAGAGATGATCAGAAGTGGGAGGGTAGTCCGACAACCAATGTAACTTCTAAGGAAAAGAGTGACCAACCGAGAAAATTGCAAGAGAATGAATGGGGAGCAGATCATAAGGATGAATGGATGAATCCAAGAACAGCAGTTGGTGAAGAATCTTCTCATCAGATTTCTGATAGTAGAGGAGGTCGTCCTGTGCGTACCAAAGTAAACTTGCCTGAGAATACGGGGAATAGGAAGGCAGTTGATGACATTTCAGTTAAGAAATCGGAACATGTGGAGTCCTCTTTTCCTGAATCTCAACAGCCACATCTAGCCACCCCAAAAGATTCTAGCCTGATTCAGAAAATAGAGGGTTTAAATGCAAAAGCCCGAGATGCACGGCATGATGTTTTATCTTTTTCCAATAGAGATGGGCATGGCAATACATTACAAGTTGTTAAGGCTAACCATACTGCTAGTGAAGCTGGTAGTGGTTCTGTAAATCATGACAAAACTCGTTCCAGTCGAGTTTCCACTCCTCCATCCCGTGAGGGGGTTTTATCTACTGGGGATCGTCATCTTGAATCCGTTAATGCTGGAGGAGTAGCCATATCCAGGTTTGTTTCAGATTTTCATTTTATTGTTCTTGTTATTTCCGAAATTTGGGGAATACTGATATTCAGATCTGTAGGAGATCTCATGGCATGCAAGGTAGAGCTGATCATCGTGGTAAAGGAAGAATCAATACCCAAGAGGGTGATGGGTGGCGGAAGAGATCCCCAGTTTTAGCCTCTCCAAACATGATTTCAGCAGCACAGACCGGAATTTCTTCAGTTGTCAGTGTGCAAGGCCATCACACATCTACAGAGGCTTCTGAGAAATCTGAGGCATATCCTCAATTGAAGGATGAGAGGGAAGCGGGAGTGCCCATGTTCGATCCAAATGATCCCCAGGTACAAGCAACATGCTATTCTTTTCTTTGCAGAATTGTTGTTGTGTGTGCGTGTTTGAAGTTTTACATATTATTCTTTTGGATTTTTTTTCATCAGCGTGCTAAGATGAAAGAGCTAGCCCAACAACGTCTTAAGCAACGGCAAAAAGAAGAGGAAGAACGGATAAGTAGGCAGAAGGCTAATGCTCGTGCTAAATTGGAAGAGTTGAACAGGCGTACACAAACAGTGGAAGGTTTGGGTCACAAGTGTGGTCCTAACCAGAATAGCAAAGAGGAATCACAAGTGCTTGTTGAGTCCATGACAGCTACTGGTAAACTTGAAGGACTGAGTTTGACTTCCCACCCGAATTTTGCTGCTCAAATTAGTGAGAGCAACACAGGCAGCGTTGAGAGATCAACATTTTCTTCAAGTGAACCAGCTCTCGAGATGCCGGAGTGTGCCCCCAAGCAACCTGTCAGTGTGCAGAACCTGTCTGCACTTCCACAACATGATAGTCATAATGCTGATGCTCGTAAGAATGCTTCTCAGGCTCATGAGGGTGGTATGTCTAAGCAGAAGCGTATGGACTCTAAACAAAAGCAGAACATGTCTCTTGAAAAGAGTGTTACAGAAAAGTTATCCTCTATCAGTGTACCTGAAGCCTTAAAAGGACATCATGATGTGCCTGTTCAGACTATTGTATCTTCTGAGGTTGCCATCGATGGAAGTGGCTCGAACTTCGAACCAAGCTTGCCTGTTAACCCAAATGTCAATGTGGAGTCAACGGTGCATCAGAGGAGAAAAAACAGAGGTGCAAAGAACAAGCACAAAGTGGAGACAGTTACATCTGTGGCCTCTTTGCCATCATCAGCACGAAAAGAATCAAATCCTTCAAACATTTCTAATGAAAATGGTAAACCAAAGGCCTCAGAGTCTGAGTTGCCACCTAGCTCGCTTCAGTCAGTAGTGGCTTCTGAAGATGCAAATCAATCATCCGATCAGCATTCATCTTTACCACATGAAGATTCTCATGTTAGAGTGAATAATCTTTCGAAGTCTCAGCATTCACGCAGGATGCAGAGAAACCCCCTGAATAATAGAACTGCGGAGAAGTTCCATAGTGGCGATGCTGTTGTTTGGGCACCTGTCCGGTCACATAACAGAGTAGAGATTGCTGATGAAGCTAGCAACAAAACTGTAGTTGAAGCTGTCACTTCCCTGAAGAGCGACTCAGTGCAGAATAACAATCCAAAAAGCAAGAGGGCAGAAATTGAAATATATATCCCAAAACCTGTAGCCAAAGAATTGGCGCAACTAGGAAGCATTCAACAGCCGGTTGGATCTTCATTCGGTCAGGATGCATCAAATGAGGCTGTTGATAGTGTAGATTCTGGTTCTCAAGGCACTGTTTGTAGGCAACCTGCTAATTCTGATACTGGTAAAGCAGGGTTTGCCATGGAGTCTAGGAATGCAGATGGTAGGCCAAATAGGCAGGGAAAAGCACATGGATCATGGCGCCAGCGAGGTGCATCCGAATCAGCCAGCACCCAAGGATTACAAGATGGACTTTCTCATACATCAAACTCAAATAGGAATGTTGAAAAAGCAGTTGAGCATCAACAACCAAAGAAGTCAGGTATGAGCTTATTAGGGAAAGAGCAACTAAAGTTCTCCAGTGAAGAGAATGCTCCTGACATTTTGCGCATTCCAGACAATTCCGAGTCAGTTCATGTTGTAAAAGATCAGGGAGTAACAGGAAGAGTAAAGCGCCAACCATATAGGGGACACAAAAACACGGGGAACAGTCATGACGTTGATCACAAGAAAATGAATAGTGGGGACACTGACAAAGTTTGTGCTCAATCTATGCCCCCTCAGATAAGCCAAACAGACTTAACTTCAAAAGAAAATCGTGTGGCTGGGGAACGCTCAATAGCCCATTGGCAACCCAAGTCTCAATCATTTTCTGCTACTAATCAACAGGGTAGCCAGCCAGATGGTGGTCAAAATTTTAATGCCGAAGTTTCCACGGGAAAGAAAAAGGAGTCTTCTACTCAGCATGGCATGCCACTTCCATCACAACACAAGGATACTGGTAAAAGTGATGCCCAGCCTCACCATGACCATTATGCCTCTGTGAAAAGTAATGTGGATGAAGCACTTAATGTAGGGCATCAAGAGGCTAAGAGAGAAAAAAAGACGGCATTGGGTAGAGGACGTCCCCACTCTCCGAACCAGGGTTCTGTTGGTTCAGTTGATCCAGCTTCTGGTAGTGCAGATATTCGACATGAGCATCGCTCCTTTTCAGGTTTTCGGAAGAATGGAAACCAAAATAGTCGCTTGGCTAGAGGGCAAGATTCTCAAGGAGATTGGAGCTCAGTGGGGCAGGATAACAGGCAACATAATCAACCTTCAAACAGGGAAAGACAGAGGCAGAATGCCCCCCATTATGAGTACCAGCCGGTTGGACCATACAATAACAATAGCAAATCAAGCAATGAAGGACCGAATGATCGTTCCCAAAATATGGGTGGCAGATTCAGGGATAGGGGCCAAGGCCACTCGAGGCGTGGTGGTGGGAATTTTTATGGACGTCAAACTGACAGTGTTTGAGTAGATGATGCTGGTTATGATTAGTGGAGAATAATGTTAAATTTAGGACCATTTTTAGTCTAGGACTCGTTCCGTCATGGACTCCTTAGTGGCATGATGTCATACATCTCAGGTATTTCCAGTTTTGGTGGCAATTTAGATAAAGTTGCTTATTGTGTATTCTCAACTGATGGTGTGCGTGCGTGCTTGTGTTAATCAGGGTTAGGAGCAAAGTAGATGGTGTGTTGAGGCAAGAGCTGATGTTGATTGGATGCAGGGGTGCGTACATGGATGTGGTTGATTTCTTTGATCTCTCTCCTTTTTCTACATGTATTTGAACTTGAACAATGTAATTTGGACACAGTAGGTATGCTGTGGAACCTTTTGACATATTTCCTTGAGCCATGTATTTAGTGATCGTTGTCCTTTAGTTCTAGATATGAAATATCAGAGGGAATGAATAGAGGAATTTCCCAGTTCGCCTATCTATTACAGTCCAGTGTATCAGGTTTTTGGGTGCAACCTTGTGGGTTTTGTCATGCGTATTTTGCTTCTTAGGTTTTTAATAGTATGGGCGAACGCTGTTTTGACCTTTGAGTATACTCTTACTTAGTTCCAAGCTCTAAAATGAATAGGTCAATATTGCAAAGAAGATAGCAACATTGTATTTTCTTTGGTTTATGCAAGAGCTTCTGCTTCTAATACCAATACACTTCTGCATAAAATGTTTAGTCTTGCCGTTTAGAGTGTCGCCGGATGGGTTTGGGTCGGACTTGTCATGCCTTCGTTGGACTAATTTTTTGTTTGTGAAATCATGCTAATCACAGCTTGTTGCTGGAGAAGAGAAAGAGGCTGCCGAATTTGGAGACTTTAAAAGCTTCTATGGACGAGTGACTTAAATAAGTCACGGGTAAACAGTGGCCCGCCGGGTAGGCCCGGCCTGCCAAAGGACTAGATCCAAACTGACTGACCCGAAATTTATTTGGGTTAGAATATCGTCACTTAAATCAATTCGTTCTCGGATTGACCTATACATGGTAAATAATTACCCAAAAAAATCACGAATAAATAACAGTTTAGCAACTCGTATCCGGAGGATGGAGTGGTTAAAATTAATTGTGAAGCTGATGTCTTCGAGCAAGGGGGCATGTACAGTATTGGGTGGTTATGGTGGTGGCTTCTGAGAGAGGCAGAGTGTTGGAATGGCTATGGGGAAGGGCTTGCAACCAATAATGGTGGAGTCGGACGCCAAATCTGTAGTTGTGGCGTTGTATAGAAAAAAAGATTTGTTACTTGACGACTGTTTGGATCTTGTTTTATGATTTTGAGTCTCGTCTTTTCTTTTATTTATTGCTTTACATATGTGGTAGCTCACGATGTAGATAAATCGATTTTATGCAAGATAGTAGTTGTTTGGAGCAAGGATATCCTGCTTTTCGTTTTGTATTAATAAGATCATACTTCAAAAAAAAGAAGAAAAACATTCATTGCCGAGTTCATCATAAAAGGTTGCATGAAATTTAATATAAAAAATAAAACAAAATTGGATCACAAAAAAAAAAAAAAAATTCTTTGCCAAATTTTTTCTTTGGCAAAAACAAATTATGTATTTTTTTTAGAATCCAACATATCTATCTATTACTAGTTTTTCCACCCGGCATTGCTCGAGTTTTTAATACATGAATGCATAATTTAATTATTTTATAATCTCGTTATTTTTTTATACATCGTGAATATATATATTGAGTGAGGTGAAACAGAAAAAATAGTGTAAAAGAACTTCACATATTAATATTTTTTTAAATGATATTTAGTCAGAAGAATGTTGGACATTAATTTGCGGTCAATCATATTGTGTCATATATTTAGGCATTTTAGATTCGATATTCTAATACTGCTGTTTTATTCACTCTTAATGAATTCTAAGGAAAAAAAAAATTGAGATTAGGGGGACATTGATAAAAAAAATCCTACATGTTTGGTAAGTTTTTCTTTTCTTTTCCTAATGATCTTAGGGATAAGTCAATACTAACTATCAAATTTTGAAACTTGAACCGTTATCATATATTTCAAGTATTTTGTATTTCTTTTTCAATTTGTGGAATTAATAATATTCAATATCTTTTTATTATGTGTATATAATATATAATTATTATTTTTAATGACACGTGTCATAAAATTGGAGAGCTCAA